>LD345168.1:12978-31234 GCA_001465055.1 Ptychodera flava | reverse complement strand
GCCGGATGACATCTGGAGTCAGTTTGACAGAATTGCATATCAGAGGGTATGTTTCTTCTTCCCCGAATGAGCTGGAAGCCTTGTGATCCTAGTGTTCACCCTCACTCCGAGTTGTTAGTTCCAGAAGGCCTACATGGTTGCCCTCTGGAACTGTTGCTATTGCTCCCATTCTTTAGAGATTTCTTTTGACTTATTTTCTTCAACAAAGATATCCTTGGACATATTATCAAGTTTGTCAACAAACACGTGTGTGCGTATAAGTGGGCAGTTGACCACAGAGGAAGATAATCAGCCAAAGTGTACAATAGTCCATATTATAACACACCACATGCTCATTCTGTGTCGCAATTCGCCAGAATACGTCACATGACGAGAAAATAGATACGTCTAGTCCCAACCGGATTGACAAAAATGACGTCAGAGGGTATTTTTTGAAAAGCTATTTCCCTAGGGAAATAGTTCTGACCAAATTTGGAAAACTGCCCGGTCGTGTGACCATAGTGTCGTCTGCAGCTTTGCAACAATGGCAGGTGACTAGAATGTGATGTGCGTCCGGGATAGGTGACGACACATTCTCTGAAACAGATTTTCCAACATTTTCCAACATTCTAACAGCGTAGGAACTTGAACAGCTAATCGACGGAAAAGATTAAAGTACAGCTAAGGATGTCGCTAGGTATGCTTAGAATATTTTTTGAAAGAAAGTGGTACCACGTACAACTGAAACCGCTGTGGAAACTTCACCTAGTAAACTTGTCACAATGGATTGTTGTGGTGCAAAATATCAAAACACATTAAAAACTATATAACAATACAACATGAGCATGTGGTGTGTTAAAACACCTATAGCCTGGTCTTTATTCGGTCTATAGCGCTCGTCTATTACCCCTCGTGGCCGTGTATTACCAGAAACACATCGCTATACCCCTCGGCCTACGGCCTCGGGGAATAGCGATATGTTTTTGGTAACACATGGCCCCTCGGGGTAATAGACAGCCACTATAGCCCTCATGACCAGGCAATAGGTGTTTAATATCAATGTTTCAGTAACACAGTTAGACCACACTGTTACACCACAAATCACCATATTTTTTTGTACATAGCACTTGAATTTGATTCAGCCCAACAAAGCTCTCAGCATATTTAATAATATTCAAAACATTAAACTTTACAAAAACAAACTTTCCATCTTTGACGTAGATAAACTATGTAAGGAGCAAGATATTTGGTTTCCTGATAAGCATTTCTGTTTCATCCGCAGGGTTCATGTATGAATATGATGATGAGAACTTTCCTTGGTGAGGACACATTTAAAGAAGGACTGAAGAGTTATTTGAATGAATACCAGTATTCCAACGCTGTGTCTGACCAACTGTTTGCTGAGCTGACCAAGGTAAATCCCCTTTTTGGATTCTTTATGACTTTTTGATGAGAATTCTAAAGACATACATGTTAGCACATTGCTTACGTATTTGTTTTGTAAATTATTCAGAAAATCAATTTTGTTTGACAGAGGAGGCAATGACAAGTTTGTGAAATTTTCAGAATTATTGTACGGCTAGCCATATTGGAAAGTTTACAGAAACATGGGCAAACTAGTATCATCTGGTTTAGCAAACAAAGTATTTGTATTTTCCAATGGACATGACAAAATAAATGTCATGATAATGGGTAAATAGAGGATGACCTCTACAGTCATTCTTTACTTGCCTTGCAAGAGTCTGGTATTTGTTTTACCTGCAAAGTCGATGCCTATTGCCATTCCATTGCCATGTGGTTGCTTTTACTCTGACATTTAAATGTACTTGTTATAACAAGATTATTTTATTTTTCCATGTTATTTCAAATTAAAACCAAAAATTCATTGAAAAAGGTTATCTGCACTTGTACAAATCAGAGGAACATGTTGGTAAATTCCTAGAATTCCTGATACTTTTACCAGGAGCTATTTCCCATGGAACTGAAAAACTGTCGCAGTTATGGTGATCAATGGAAACAATTGTTGGCTTCTTTAACTGATACCATCTGTCATTACTCTGAAAAATCACAGACATTATTGAGTGGATGAATGCTTTATCAATTGACATTGATCACAGGCTGATGTAGGCAAGAAGAATACAGACGTGAAGAAAGTGATGGACACCTGGCTACTCCAGATGGGATATCCAGTGGTGACTCTGTCACGTGATGGTAACACTATTCATGCAGAGCAGACCAGATTCATCATGGATCCAAATGAAGAACCCAATGACAAACACTATGACATGGGGTAAGTCTTCCTTGGCTCAGTCACACAAAGTTGATATCAGAGTAAATTCAGGGAAGTATGTGTAACAAGGAGTAGCTGTTGGTCTAAACTGCCTGTGTTACCCCTTTTTATCTCAATGAGGGAAAAATTTGTGTCAGCAAACAACAGCCTGAAACTCAAAGCCTGTGGCTGTACCATTGCCTCATGCTCTTGCAAACTGAACATCTGCTAATAAACTCTTGAGCAGAGCAATATGGAATGCCAATCACAGATACAGCTTGTGACATAAATTGCAGTACTACATGGTCAGTTGTCAGATGGTCAGTTTCAGAGGAGGTCAAATACCGTTCAGCACAACTTTCCTATGATCAAGCAAATTAAAATCATTTTTGCTGGAAATTTTCATTACAAAATTAACATTTACAGTTTTTTGGGGGCTCCTTTTGTAGATACAAGTGGCACATACCATTGACATTCACTGATGAAAGTGAAAAGGAGTACAGTAATCCTACGGAAGCATGGATGGAAGTTGGTCCAGGTACAGTTTCTGTTCCTAATTAATGTTATTGATAATTGTAATAATATAATGCCCATAGTACTTTTATTGCAAATCTCAGCTAGCGTGTGAACAAGTACAAGTAAAGTGTGTTTCATACTACCAATTCAGGTTAACTGCTAATGTACCTAACTGATAAAATTTCTGGAGTCATTAAGTTTGAGTCCATTTTTTTTGCATCAGTGTCAAATCTGTTCACAGCTTGGAAAGCACACTGTGTGAGTGTACAACCAAACACTGGTATTTTATATGGACATGCTTGTAACCAAGTTTTTGAAATCTTTAATTTCATTATGTAATCTCTCTCTCATCAGCTGACTTCAACATCCCAACATCCAGTGGTGATGATTGGTACCTGGTGAACATCAACCAGAATGGTTTCTACCGTGTCAAGTATGAGGATGCCAACTGGAACAAATTGGCCACTTATCTGAAAGAAAACGATCACACAGTGAGTAATTACACAGTATCAGTGATATGTGCTATATGTACATTGGTATTTGCTAAATAGAGAACATGATCACACCATGAAGGTCGTTAATAGCTTCAATACTAGCTGTAAGGTCTTTCTTCATTCATTGCACTTTAGTTGTGTGTGCAGACTGTCGAGTTAGTTTTCAGCTGATCATGCTGCTTGAGAGAAGTAAAATTGCTGCATTTACGCTGACACTTTCCTCCCTATTCAGTATCATCATTAAATGTGATAATATGCTATGATGCAGAAATAGGAAAAAAAGAATTTGCATATGCAATATGTGATTTTCACAATCGGTGTGTCAATTCCAATATGGCCAATCAATGACAGGCTGTTGATTTAAACAGTGTTCATGCAAGTCACACATACATTGATCACTGACAATACACACTTTGGTTAATTTTGAAAACTTGTATTTTCCCCCCAGACCATTCCAGTGAGGACAAGAGCCCAACTGTTAGATGATGCCTTCTCTATCGCTAATGCCCACCAAATGGATCAGGTCTACTCCATCAAATTGCTGGAATATCTGTCCAAGGAGACTGATTACCTACCTTTGTACACAGCAATACTGAGACATGGATACACCAGAGATATGCTGAAGAGAACTGCAGCATATGGATACTTGGAGGTAAGCTGAAAGTGTGACACCAGGACAACATATGCCATTTTAGAATCAGTAAAAGTATTTTTCGCTTGATCATCAGTTGAAATGGCCTCCAGAGGGCATCCTTGAACTCTTGATTTAACACATATTCTTTTAAGTGATTACTTTGTAGTCGTAGTAATATTAATATTCTCCTAATGTTTACAGAGACACATGAGATACCTCTTGAACAACAGTTACTGGGAACTTGAGTGGGATTTCAGCCATGACAGTCACCTAGGATAGTAAGTCATCTATGTTCTCTCATTTCTTGATGTCAGTGTATTTACTATACTGTCTACACCAAAATGTATCTGTCATGTATGGCTCATAGTGTGATAGTAGCTGTTTGTGACATTATTAACATTGTGAGACTAAATGTGTATCAACAGTTTGAAGGACAGCAGCAATAGGTGCTAAGTGAAAAAACGACACTTTTCAAATGGTTGTGTCTGACAAGCATGTGTAGGAATCTCTAGATATTGTTTTTAACTTTTTGTCATGCAGATATCAAATTATTATTGAGATATGTACAGTTGGTTACAGCCAAGCTACTGTTGTATCAAATTATTTGAAAAACAGTTCTGTGCCCGATAACTTTGCTTCCAACTTTTACTATGTGCAATTGGTGAGGAAAAATCATGTCCAGAAATCTTCGCACAGTCTCCCTCAGAAAAAGAATGAATGAACAGCTTGGTACCTTTTACTATGGTTTTAAATGAATACAGTGTTTTCCAAATTGATTTTTACTCTTGTATAATACCTTCTCACTGCAGTTATAAACAGATAGATAGCCTCAGAACAGCCTGTTACTATGGACACAGTGATTGCATAATGCGGGCAAAGATGCAGTTTAACCAGTGGATGGACAATATCAATGACACATCGTAAGTGAATTTGTATATCATTTCACTTTCATCTGAAGTCTGTCAAGTGATTTTATGTAGTTACTTTGAATATCACTGAATGTTTAAACATACTGATGGAAAGGGTACAGAGATTAACGTTGTTAATGGACACATTAAAGATAAAGTATTTTTGTCAATGTGTACATTACCGGTAGTTGAAAGATTCAGTCTTGTTTTGGTCTCCGGCAAGCTAAGAGAGGCCTGTGTAATGATTGAATTGTTCAGTTTACATATGTGTACATATAAGTTGCTTTACATTTACTCTGTTACGAGATCCAAATTACCTTACATGTAAAACAATCTCATTCACTGAAATAAGTTCGAAATTTTTAGATTTTATATGTTTTAGCAATCTGGGCAAAAAACTTTTGGATACTACTATTTTGGTACATGTTGTTTCTAACTTCTCACATTTCACTTTCTGCCGTTAAATACTTTCTCACCCATGTTCCCATTCCTTCAACAGAGCCATTGAGTCAAATCTAAAGGACACTGTATATTGTGCTGCCATGAAGTACGGCAGTGAAGACATATGGGAGAGAGCATGGAGCTTGTACGACAGTGAAAATATACCATCAGATGAAAGAAGCCGGGTGCGGTCTGCCCTTGCTTGTAGTAAGGAACAGTGGATCCTTGAAAGGTATTGAAAACTCAAGTTAAAAGCCATGTTTATGACTACGATAGATTTTTACATATCTGATAATAACTGGTAGCACACCTTTGTAATCCACTGGGTAACATGCAAGACCTTTTGTAAAAGGCGTTTCACAATTATTAAGTTGATTATCAAGATCTTTTGTATTGGTCTATTTTATGATTATTACAGAAGCCAAAAATATTTGCTGCAGATCCTTTCATTCATCACACATGTTCATTTCCTTTACACCGATCTTGATACATTGTTTGTTTTGAAAAAAGTGAAATTTCACGTAACGTGTGAGTCATGTTATCAGATTATGGCTAGTCTGTTGTCATCCTAAACACTGTAAAGAAAGCTATCAGGAAATGCCATGTCTATTACATTCATCATGCCTTTTTATACATTTTCTATTTGCTGGAATTGAGATTTATTTCCCTATATGTTTCATGGAACATTAGGCACAAAAAGGAATACTGTTCAACTGCAAACCCTGATACTGTTAGGTGGGCCCTAGTCTGGCAGAGACCCTGCGATTCGCGTTCTCCCCTGTTGGAACACGCGCGCCATTCAGAGACGCGACGCGAATCCCAGGGTCTGGACGTTCTTGCAAGCGGCCGGTCGGATTTCTGCCTGATCCGGGTACTTTATAGAACTCCACACACCCGTTAATCAAAACAAAAATGACAAGTAGCATAGCCAAATAAAATGAAAAATGAAAAATAAAAACATACCACGTATATAGGTCTACCGGCTACTAGTATATATTCTCTCTGCCCAGTTAGATAGGTGTTTCTGTTGAGGTCACTACCCTTATGAATATTCATACCCTTGCAAAAACGGACAGTCGCTGTGTCTGGCAGCGCGTGCTCACAGCTGCATAGCGTAGTCTTCGAATGCAGGCCCATCGTTGGCGCGCACAAAACAAGGCACAGCGACTGTGGAGAGTCTAGGTGGGCCCTTGCCGTCATCACTTGACAATTAGCGATGTATGTTTGATCAGAAGTTTTGAAAATAAGGCATTGAACACAAACATACAGTTTGAACAAACATGACAGTTTGATGATTTTTTTGCTGCCGAACTTTTTTACAGATACATGGAATATGCTTTGTTAAAGAAGGAAGCAAGCAGTGTCATTGGAAATGTTCTCAGAAACTCTGGTCACACAGTTGCATGGGACTTTACTATGAACAACTGGAATGAACTGAAAGAAATGTAAGAAGCTGTCAATTATCAGTGCTTATGTTGTATAGATTTACATGTACTCATGTACTCAGTTCTAATCCATAAAGGAGGTCACATTTTCCTTTGCCAAATTTCCCAGGAGTTATTTGTGGTACCATTAGGAAGGTACTTTATCATCTCTTATGGAAGTACAAAGCAGCTTTTTTTACTGAGCAGCTTTACGTTCTTGGCATTATCCACACTCTATTACCTGTTTTCTTGGTTCCCTACATAAGCAAGTCCACACACACCATTGATAACAATGGGTTTGGGGCAACCATGGTGGTAGAAGGGCTGTCAATGTCAACAAGGCACCAGCATCTCATAAAGTTTAACAAAGTTTACTATCATTGCTGGTGCTTGGTCTCTGATGTGTATGTAGTATTGTCACCTAGTTCAATCTGCAATATAATTATTTTTCTCAATCAAAACAACGGGCTGAGATTTATGACTAGGAAGGTGCTTAGAGTACATTGTGCGGAAAGCAAATCAAGATCGAACAGTATGTATTATCAGTCAAAATATGGGTAGTTGGTGGCACTTGAGGGGTGGGGGAATTACACATTAAAAGATAAGCAATCATATAGAAATTACATCATGCACTCTACAAATGCAATAACATACTCCTTTTTCAAAATATTCATTTGTTGAACACGTACACAAGTTACATATCCCTGTCATTACTGTTTTTCTTCAATAAGCACTGTTTTATCTTTCTCATATGCTGCAGACATGGAAATGGAGCCTTAAGCATTGTGTGGCAGTTTGCTGACTATATGAACACTGACAGTGACCTAACCAAGGTAATTTGAAATTAACTTTATGGTAGTCTGTACATTGAAATTTAAAAGTTTTAAAATTTTGCTCAAATTTTCCTCATGCAAACTTTCAGCCATTCTCTTTCATAACCAAGAATTAAAATCAGGGGTCACCGTACAAATATTGGTACAAGGGAAACAAATTACTCAAAATTTACTGATAATTGAAATTCAAAATGGCCATCATTCCTGTGTTATCTCGATGGGGTAAAATGAAATTCCTGATTTTCACAAAACTAAGCCAATGGAAACTTTTCATACTCCAAGCACTTCAAACTCCTTCCCCCTCTCCCCCCACAAGTGGTAGACCTACACAGAATTTAAAAAGTTGGAGAGTCGGAATATCTGTGCCAAGGCACATTCTACCTGGACAAGTCTTGATGTGACATCAACATATCTTAATAGAATTACCGGTGCATTTTCAGATATACTTTGCTCCAACAAATCCTGTTTCAGTTACAGTAATAAATAACATATTCAGTTCAGCTTAATTTGTTCACCCCAATTCCAAGAAGACATGTCCACAAATCACCTTGAAAAAGTGGTGGTAAAAGGGTTCAATTAAACTGAACAGCAATTCGAACTTCCAGGTTCAAGAAGACAGGTCCACAAATCACCTCGAAAAAGTGGTGGTAAAAGGGTCAATTAAACTGAACAGCAATTCGAACTTGCAGATCAAGCATCACTTGAAATGCAATATTTGCTGTGATGTGTCATCGATTGAGTCCTTGATCAAATGACTGCATAGTGATATTTGTTTTTGCAATGTTAAAAAAATTACTTTGAATATTCTTAAATTGTCCTAAATTCCAATGAATTGTAGAATATTTTTAAGGTGTCTCAGGCAGAAAGCAGGTATCAAACATCATATACCTCGAGCCAAGTTTCTGTGTAATGTTATGGGAAAAAACGCGTTGTCCAAATACGGGCAATCTCATGCATTTCTGAACGACATGTGTCTTTATTACATGCATTGTATATTAAACGTGACATGCTCCATAGGATTCAATGGTACTTTTGATGACGTAGCGGGCCGTATAGTCATCATTAGACTGAAAGTGAACCAGAACTATTTTCAATTTGACAACTTCAGGATTTAAAAAGTATAAAATTACCATATTCACAAAATTTGTGGAAAAAATTCAAGAAACTGCATAACAGTAATTTAAGTATATCAGTGTGCTGTTCGATGATGAAAATTGTTCTATTTTTTCAAGAGATTTTTGTCTAAGTCAGAAATAAAGTATATGATTTTCATGTGTATGTAAACCCAAAAGAGAGGCATATAATAAAAACATTATAGCCTAAACAAGGGACTATGGAACCTCGAGGCAGGAGACTATTTGCCTCCTTACGTCGGGCAAATGGTCACCTGCCTTTGGGCATATAGTACAATCTTCGGGCTATAATATACATCATTCGATATGTACATGTGTTGCTATCAGCAAACATTCCATTCTAAATCAAAGCAAGTGTGAGATTCGAACAAATGTCTTCTTGTTCTGAACATAGTGGTGACTGTGAAGCTGGTGACATCAGTTGATATTTCTGTTGAAATCCAATGTAAACTATGCTGTTGCTGATTATCTCAGCTTTTTTGAAAGATGAGAAAGTGAACTGAAAGAATATAAACAAATCAAGTGCTTTCATTGTGAAATGGTTACAAACTTTTACCTTAGAGGCATAATATTTCTTTCCACCTTACTGCCTCATTCCACAAAACCGTATCATGGCCATAAAACCATAAAACTACATCAGTGCCATAAAGATTGATATTGAACTTGTCAAAAAGAGGATTAAACAGACAATTGATTATATATTATATAAGTGAGTTTTTATTATATTATTTCTGGGATTGCAGCTCCAAGCATTTGGTAACAAGTACATGGACATGCCAGGCTTCAGTACCAGTAGTTACCAGAATGCAGTAGACAAGGTGAAACTGAACATTGACTGGATGAAACGCAACTATCAGCCAGTCTATCAACAACTCAAAGATGCCACACGAAACTATGTGCTCTAGGATAAACAGATATCTCTCAAAGAAAGAGTTTACTTAGTTGCATACCAGGTAATTAATTGCAAAGTAATCACCTCTCAGTATTGAACAGGCAACCTTGCCAGGTGCCTTTGCGCAAACCATTTATACCTTTATATATACGGCATCAGGGAAAATTTCACAAACCTTCAAAAATTCTTTTTGCCAAAACAGTACTTATGCCATGTATATCTCTGTGGAGATTTGTAGCTTTTTCAGCAAAAGGAAAATAGATCCTAAAACTTAAAGAATTACTAAACCGAGACAATGCTGTTGCAAGCACAGCCTATACACTCAAATTTACCGTATTCATATCCCTTTATTTTGATGATTATTTCCCCAAATAGCATCTTGGGGTGAAATAAAAGCTTACTATTGTAACCACAATTGATCTCAAAACAATACCAAAAATGTGATAGGCTGACCGAAACTTTCCTGATACCTAATACCAAGAGAGTGATACTGTATATGTTGCAGGCTTAAATGACATTCAGCTTCTTACTTAATACATCATTCCCTAGATAGTTTTACAGAACTGATATGTTTAGGGTACTGAGTAAAACTATTTTCAGGAGTTCATCTAATCAGACTTACTTCTGCCATCATGAAAATAACGTCAGTCAGTCTTTCATGCCTGCTATCATGCTGTATTTTCAAATCGCATATACATGTTGTTCTGTTCAAACAATTATGCAATGAATGCAATGATGTCTTCACGTGTCTCAATATCAGCTTACATCTTTCCAACAAGACTACAGTACAGTATATACACTGGCAGAAACTCTTGAAATTTAATCTTGTCAATCATTCCTTTTGAAACATATCAGGTCACACATGAATTTATCCAATGGGTTTGTAATTATACAGAGAGCAATGGGTTTATCTTGTATGTATTCTTAGAGTAGTCTGTTATCTTTTGCTAATGGAATACTGGATTTTAAGTGAACTTTTTCTCACAATTTGAAAGCAGATATAAATATTTGTCGATCTTCACAGGTTCTAATTTTTCTTAGGAATGTAAAGGTGTTGCTGCATTTTGAAGAAAAAATTTTACAAATAAAGGATGTGTATGTTTGTACTTGATAAGACTCATTACCTTCATTTTATGATATATTGAAAAGTTGGTTCTGATAACATTTTAATGATAATTGCTCTGTAAAACCAGTTCTGTTTCTTTTTCTTCCCCTTAAAGCCTATTGCGGACTTTAATCCAAATATCTGGCAACGTATTTATATAACAATGCAATTTCAAAGGAGAACAAAAGGCAGAAACACCTCATAATCTTCTTAACACCCTAGTTAATTCCAATACCAGGCCTTTTCGAGCCGGGGTTTAAAGCAAATTGAACTACAAAGTATTACACCTATCAATGCAATGAACCAATCGTAATATGCAATGTGTTTGTTGACAAATGAATCGTTTGACTGTAGTCAAGTTGATAATAATGACGCTGGACATTGCACACATACAGACTGTTGACATGTTGACCACCAGCCATTTTGACCTATATTAGGAGTTGAATGAGAAACTCAAAAAGTGGCAAATAGATTTAATCCCGGTGTGTGTTTGTATGTTGACATATCGCAAACTGCCTTCATCCACAAAATTCGGATCCGTAAGACGTTGTACAGCTGTGAAAACCAGTTCACCTAAATGCCCCAAAACTGCCAGGCAATACAATAGTTTCTATTCTGTTTGCTTGTTTGTGTATGGGTCAAAAAGTCCAAGGCCCAGTAACACGATTGGAACTAATTTTGGGTAATTGGATGATGAGGTAGTTTAATCTGCAAATGTAAGTTCGTATGTTTTTCTTTTTAAGTTACATACTTGTTTTTATGAGTAATTTGAAACATTGGAACATTCAGCTATAAGGCACCTAACAATTTTGAGAAATTTGAAGATCAATTATTCCAAATTGGTTCCAATCGTGTTCAGTGAAAAACTACAAACTAAATACAGAATAAGTCGACCCACAAAAAAAAGTGATACCAGATTTCAAAACAAATTTTTGGGAAACTTGAGAAACTTCATATTTTGATCTTTTAAAATGATCCATTAAGTATTTAATAAGGCAAATCCCTCAGTAGGAACATGAAAGCTACTACCACCCAACTCTCCCAGCAAAACTGTAAAATACTGCGTCCACATCTCCTTGTTGAATTTATCTTCAGGTATTAGGCTGTCTAATGTATCCTCAGGATAATGTAGAGTAGTACGATGGCCGAGCATGATCCTGGTATTCTTTGCCCTACTGATATTCAAATTGAAATAGTTCTTGTTACAATTAGAACCATATTATTCAAGTATGAGCAAATTTTTAATGAATGTGAGAAACTTTCATGATGCCATTCTTTAAATATGTGCAAACAAATTATTGGTATCTTACCTACACCCGGTCCAGCAGCTACCTGTGCCTTTGATGGTGTAGGCCTATTAGATTTTACAAGCTCATCTCATCAATCTGAGGGACATACTTTGCAGTACAGTGTCATCTTGTATAAATTAGTGGAAATGTGTCATGCATACACTTCCTACAGTGTTAGCTGGCAGTCATAGGCATTGCCAGGTTCTGCAGTGGTTTTTGGCTCATATTTGGTATGTATATAAATACCAAAAAGAGCTTATACGGTAAGTCGGTGGCTTCTGTATGTCTGTATGTATGTGCGGATGTATGTCCGTCACTCAAAAGCTCCCAAACCACCGCACCTACCATCACAGTATTTGGTGTACAGGTAGACCCAGGGGTTGAGATGTGAGGTTATTCAAATGAACATGTCAGTGTCAAAAATATGCAAATGAGGTAAGAAAAAGGGGAAAATCCTGCAAATGTGCGGGAGTGTGGCATTAACTGAAACAGCCCACACATCTGAGTTGGAGATTCTGTAATCTCTAACCTATTTTTATGCAGTGTACTTATTATGTGTAGGAGTGGTGGCAGTGACTGAAACAGGCTACTCCACTGACCTTGCATTTCCTGTCATTGTTCATGAACTGATACATATTGACAAACCTGCTGAAACCATATGAAGCACTGTGTTGAAACATTCCTCTCCTAAGCCTGTTCGTAAAGTTGACCTCCAGTACCTAAAGTTTCAGACCTTATTTACTTTTGTCATTCTTGTTTTTCTGGTTTAAATATTTCTTGATGGACCAATTCAAACCATATATGAGCACACTGTCCTTGACGGCATTTTTACTACAGTAACACTGACCATTTACTCTTCTAACTTCAGGTAGGGTGTAATTATGCAGACCACACCCACCTGACTTTCCTCATTTGTTGTCTTAACCCAAAACATGCACCACACAACACGATTTTACCTGATTTTTCCCTGTGTGTTTAAATACTCCAGCGTTTGAAAATACATTTCTTTTCCCTATAAACACTTCAATAAGATGTAAATAGAAGGTTGTATTGAAAGATTGAGAGCCTTTGTTCTTCCATTTCCCTGATTCTGTGAAGACTAAGTGTATCAATGCTGTATATAATCACACACAGTAGCTCTTTCTTTTGTAGATTCTGTCAGATATTCTCGCACCGACAAAATAGTTCGCACCCAAAAATGAACGAATTAAACTTTTGCTCAAACTCTCCCCAAGCAAACTGTCAACTATTCTCTTTCAAAACCAAGATTAAAAATCGAGGGGCATCGTACAAATTTTAGTTCTATGAAAAAATACCCAATGTTTACAAATATTTGACATTCAAAGCGGCCGTCATGCCTGTGTTATCTCAATGGGGAAAATAAAATAATTATTCCCGAATTTAAAAAAAAACTATGATGATGATGATGAAACTTTTTTCACTCCAAGAGCTGAAAATGAACCCCCACAAGTAGTAGGGTAAACGAATATTGTACCGATGATGCCAATCATTAACCCTCATTTACAATCCCAGGCAAGGTATGCTTGTCTTTATAGAAATAGAATTTCTGACCGCATCACGTAGGCTCAATCAACAGTAAAGTGGCCACCGGTGTATACACTTTTCCAAACTTACATAACTACAAAATTATCATTGTTATAATTAATGGTCATCACATGGAAATTTCCATTGATTTTTGATTGTTTCTTCAGATTAAACAAGATCACACCATTGAATATCCCTTTCTCGATCTCATTCAAATCTTTACCAATAATTAAGCAAATATATGACGCTATCTCCAATCTTCTAGTACAGTCTTGAACCAACCTTCACACGCTTTGGTCATGTGAGGGACGCTTCGAGATTAAAATCTTCATAAGGGAGGGCGTTAGACTCTCCCACCTCTTTACATGTAATAACTGGCGTCCTCGCTTGTCAAAGCGAGTGACGGAGCGTGGCGATAATTGACAATTGCATTTTTCTTGAAATAAAATGATCCACAATAACTGTAAGATAGTGTGGTTAAAATAAACATAAATTACACATTTTACAAGTTAGCATTAAGTCTTCTGAGAAATCCTTGTACAATGAAAATTGCAAATCCAATAATAGACTGCGTCAAAAATACTTACTGAAATGCTAATGAAATTACTGAAAAATACATCGAATTACAAACTTAAAATTCAGCTGTTATACCCATTAAAATATACAATCGCGTAAAAATCATTTGAAAATACGACGTATAACATTGATAAGATGTTTTTAATTTTTCTGAGAGGTGAGTATGTGTTAAGAAATGGAAGGTGGTGGACGCTTATAAAGGTGTTTGGTGTTTGGTTGTTCCAGATATCATGGTCAAAGGTTGGGGGTCACCATAACAACGACCGATAGGCATCAGTAGACTACAGCAATAGCAACTACTGTGCCAAAAATACCAAAAACATAATTAAACAAGCAACTTAAAAATAAACGTCAAAATAATGCGATAAACCTTAATATCGCTATATCTCCAAACATTCCTCAGGCCATTTGGTCAAACAGGACATCGTATCACTTACGGATCACTAGCACTGGCATTAAGAGGAGATAAACAACTAAACAACCAAAACTTCTGTACGCACACCTCATCATACAATATCAAAATACATCAACACTTCATCAATAAAAACAAAATAACACTTCAAAGAAAGAGAGATGCCTCGTTTGCATACCAGTCCAGAGTATTTACCTATGTATGGGGTGATTTCTCAAGTACCAGAAAATACAGTTACCAAAACTGAAAAGCCATGCATCCTTATACCTTGTTGTAGGACCTTATGAGAGGGTGATTTCCGGAAATATGGATGCTTATATCATTGTAAGTTTATTTGTAATCAGTCCGTGCATGAGAAATCCGGCTTGACGACGAACCACAAGCATCGCTGACATTGGCTGGTCGTACTTGTTCTAGGCTTACACAATTTCAAACTTCCGGTCATTTCTGTAAACAACCACCCTCGAGCTCTCGTCCAGTGTATCTTCGAGGCATGGCAATAGCACTAACATTGATAATATTTTATTGCCTACCTCGGACGTCTATGTCTGGAACCCGCTCTCGGTCATGGTTCACCTCCTTCCGGAAGTGCATCTTCGGTGTGCTGCTACATATAACCACAGAGTCGATCATGCTGCTGGTTCAGAAATGCTTCAGCCGGTTGTGTCATCTCTTGTCTCATCGCGCATTGACTCAGTACCAGATCTCAGTACCATATAGTAATGCTGCTTCAGCTACTCGGATTCTCCACCAATTTGATGCACTCTTAGTTTGGTGATTACGAGTTGAGGTACTAGTCTGGATCGTAATGCTTTCAGTAACTGATCTGACACACCAAGATGTTGATTGTAACACCACTTTAGATTTTTATTACAACATGGCCACGTGACGTTTCACGTCTCATGTCTAAGTGTCAGTGTGCGTTCTCTACAAAGTTAAATTCTTTTCTGAACTTAAGTAATTACAAAATTATTATCGTTATACAATGGTCATCACATGGAAATTTCCGTCAGTCTTGGATTCTTTCTTCAGATTAAAACAGATCACTCCATGGAACATCTCGTTCTCGATTGTGCTCATTCATATATTTACCAATAATTAATCAAACGTATGACGCTATCTCCTATCTCCTTCTCGTGCGATCTTGAAGCAACCTTCACACGCTTTGGCCACTAGGGAGGGCGTTACAGTACCAGAGAATTGGGAGAATAGTTCGTAAGCCAAATTGGAATAGTGGAATGTACAAGCTCAGAAAATCAACATGGATTCAACTTGACACCAAATGTAAACAAAGATGTCACAGAATAAGCAACATGCACGAGACCGAATTTCAAGGGCAAAAAAGCGTACAACGCACACTGAGAGAGGTCAGAACTAGTGTACTTGTAAAGTAGGTAATGCGACGGCCGCCTGATGTTTCACAACATCCTCAGGAGGTAATTAAAGTACCGTCAGTAAATATAAGTTTGAAGAATCGACAAATATTTCAGAGTCGGCAATTCTTTGAATCACGAGATGAGGAGGTGTTCGAACCCGATTGAAAATTAGCCGTATTTTCTACCCTGGGTTGGTAACTCTGCTGGTGGACAGAATTGTCCCCGATGTTATCGTTCGCCCAGTTAAAGCGATGAATTCGTTTCTTCGCTTCAATAAAGTTTGTATGTGCGATGTGTGATAGTGAGCATGCGTGCGTGAGTGCTTCACGAACTCTACAACGTGTAGAGCGGTCTCAGTCAGAAAAATGTAACAACTTAGCAGGCTATTGAACCACTCTTTTTGGGAGTGGAGATTTAGCCGAGCGGTTCTCTCTGTGGCCTCTCCGCTAGGCGACTGATGCCGTATGTTGTGGGTTCGAACCCGATTGAAAACTAGCCGTATATTCGAATATAGTGTGGATGACGATTACAGTTGGTGTAGTTTTGGAAAACAACTTAACACTTCTTTATTTACTTCTTTATTTTATAACCGTTCAGCGCCTCTAAACTGTGGATTGGTAAGAAGATGATATAAATTGATTGATGGGTTGTTTGATGGATTGATTGATTGATTGATTGATTGATAAGAAATTAAACAGCATTGCAATTGTCAATGAGAAGAAAAAATCATTCGAAAAGATAGACAAAGTGTCAACTCAGTCTCTTTCCATTTTCGCGAATAATGCTTTTTCATGTGACAAAAATTGCTGTACTACAAAGTCTCCAAACTTCACTGTCTGTCGAGCTTTAAGATCTTTATCGATTATCAGTGATTGTCAACGGTTCATCTGATTCGCATCAACATACACCTATCTGACTGGACGGTGCTTTCTGCAAGAAAGTAAGTACAATGTTCATTCTGTTACCCTGATTCGGCTTTCGTGAACTATCTTTTCTTTCTTTTGATAGAATACAAATTGAGATAAAAATATCTCATTTAATGAATGCTGATGTATTTCTTTCGCACTCTTCCCGTTCTCCAACATCTAATTTCCGCTTTAGGGAGTCGCCGTACTACCTGAAGGCCTAAGAATTTTGGGAAATCGGAATCAAATGTTTCGAAGGGTTGTTTTTAAAATGGCAACTGAGGGTGGTGGCAGGGCGACAAAAATACAGAACAAACATTGCGGAACAGATATGACTTAAATGATTGTTATCATGTCTTATAAACAATCATACGAATAATATCTAGAAAATTTAACACCCGCTCATTTATTTTGGGTTTTGCTCATTTTATGAAATCTCGACTTGGAGTAGATGGAGTAGACTTGGTCCATTTGGTGGGCATTTGCAATGGAGAAGGCATCTTCTAACAGTTGGCTTCTTGTCCTGACTGGAATGGTCTGGGAAAAAGTTACAGATTGACAGATAGTGAGATAGCATTCATAAAGGGTGAAATGCCTTCATATCTTCCAACAAACTGTCTCTGACTAGCATAAAGTACAAACTTATGTTACATAAAAATGCTCAGAGCAATATTGCATCATCTGCAGGTGAACGGACACCATCTGATATGGAATGTTGTCACACACTTTTCTGTAACTGAAGAATATGCACTTAAGTTATTTGCATATCAAAATCCTTGCACTGTACATGTATGAACTGTGTGATTTTACATTCGTACAGATAGTTAGACAGACCTTTCTGATGGGATATTTATGCTGTTCTGAATCAATGTGCCTGACATAACAGAGGGGATCCGCCATCTTGGTTTCAACCGAACAACAGGCTGTTGTCTGAGCTCCGCAAATTTTGAGCTATTTTGGAAAGGAAAAACAGCTGAAGATACAGGTTTACTACAAAACGTGAGGTACTACCTTTAAAGAAGAAATGGGGATTGGACTGCAGTTGTGGCGTTGTCGTATTGGCAGTTTTTGCCAACAACTTCCTTGGAGATGTGTTGAGCCTTACAGGTATGCGAAAAGTGAACACGCTACACGTAAGTGGCCACCTGCTGTAGGACTGTTGTATAGAATAACAGCAACAATACTTGTCATTGGAATAACTTTCCTCCTTGGCTTCTGGCTAGCAAACGTTGAACTAGAAAATTTCGTGTCTGTTTCTACCTCTGAAGGAGTAAGTTACTGTTTCCAATCAAATGAGTTCATTGGAGTAAATCTACGCGCAGTGACGGAACCATTACGCAATGCCGTAGTGGTTAAAACAACGACAATTTCGCTACTTCTTCTCTGCGGTGACGTGGAAATGAACCCTGGCCCCACACACTCGCCAGTCTAAAATTACCGAGAAAACTTTCCAAAAAGATTCCACACAGTCATCAAAGCCACCAACAGAGGTTACACACGAAATTCTTGATCCCGAGAGAGACTA
>LD345167.1:119378-132293 GCA_001465055.1 Ptychodera flava | reverse complement strand
TCAAATATTTCCCTAGGCCTCCCTAGAACTGTTGAAACGCTATCCGATGATTGATGTGGCAATTTACCTCATGAATACTTGATTTGCATAAGGTACATACGTCGAGACGAAAAGACACTAAGATTGATGGTGATTGCTTTAATGAAATACTCGCTTCACATGAATGTATAGCGTCACATCACAGGGTTTTCTCTGTTCTGTAGCTATGAAAACACGCGATGAAAGATTGCTTTGTGAGAGATTTTGCTGTTTGTAATACCATATACTCCAATACTGTTCTACCTCAGTGATTAGCCTTCATGAAGTGAATCTAGAAGATTTATCTACCAACTAAAACAAATAGTAGGTCCGTGTCTATATATTTTTGACGAAAAAAGGACAAAATCAAGTTTCCATTAAAGAAAATGAAGACCCAATGTTATTTAATCCTTGCGTTTAAATTTTAATTTCTATTGTACCATATATAAAATATCTCACGCACTAAGTCAAGACGTGGTTGTACACGAATATTGGTGTGCTCTTGATATTTTTTGTCGCGAGATGATTTCTTAAGAGGAGTTATTTTTATTTCGAAGTTAAAAATGGTACTTTTCCGCCATGAATTAGGTCACAAAATCCTGTTTGCATCGGCAGACTACTTTGAAATTTTCCACTCACGATTTAGTGCTACATCAGCATTCTGATTCCCTCACTCCGGTTATCTTCACTTAATTGAAGTGCCCGGATGTATGTCTCTGATATGAATTTAGTCAAGGAGTAATATATTCATTAGCGTCACAGTATTGAAACAAAACAGAATACATGTCCAACAAGGTGGTTTTTTGGTCGATCAGTTAATAGTGATGCAGGGCATAGCAGATTGCTTTTGACATCGAAATTTGAATTTCCAGCTGATTAGCTGTAAATGGCGTATTGAATTTACCTCTGAGGCAAAATAAGTTATGGCCGTTATAGAGCAATATGTTTTACGATAGATGATCACAACTACTAATTTCCAAAATTATTCATGTTTATTGGTCAAAATTTACGGCTTCCGGCAAGTTGTCACACTATGTGTGTGGTCGGCTGATATATGTGTACTTACGGAATATTAAAAGGTAAAAAACATATTTCACAATTTTTATATAATAAACGCGATTGCGTGGAAGGAGTGGATCGATTGCATAGAATACAGACCCTGGTCAAGGACATTAGGCATTTTCGAAACGTGGATATCTTTAGCAAATGAAAGTCTACACGCGTATCGTTATTTTGTAGAAAGACGAGACCTAGATTTTTAATGGCTCGGGGCAACACGACCTCAACACGGCCATTTACTGTAATACCATGGCTTACCTTTTGTACTGAGCTAATAGTAATTGGCTCCGTAATCAATTCAATTTTAGTTATAAAAAGGTGAAGCGACATGACATAAAGTTGAAAGTGGATATTCGTAAATTTAAAGTTTAGAGATTTGAGTATGAACCCGAAAGTAGCATATTGAATAACACTTGAAAATGTTAATATTACACTAACGTAATCATGGAAGGCAGTAACGTCACGAGGAAACATGTGATTGAGTACAAAAAATGTAATGAACAGCTTCATTTGTGGTTTCTATATCGAGGTGTAATACCCTAACCTGAGATAACAATTTAGCCTTAAATAACATACTAGCCCCAGATAACACCCTAGCCCTAGATAACACCCTAGCCTGAGATAACACCCTAGCCTGAGATAACACCCTAGCCTGAGATAATACCCTAGCCTGAGATAACACCCTAGCCTGATTCATGATTCAAAGGAAATTTTACAATCGTTGCATTGAAGAGTCGACTGATCTTTCAAAATGCAAATCTCATTTCAAAGCTTGAGTCTGCAGAGGAATTACTCTGTTCTCATTTCTACTTCTTCACCTTTCCAACCAAACAAGACGGACGGTGTCAAAAATCATTAGGAATTCGAGCACTTTCCATTGAAATCATTGGAAATGGTTGACCCAATCACACGATAGCTAGTTAATCAAATACAGAGATGGTTAGCTATGCGTGCCAGCAATTGCGTTGTATAAATATTTCATTTCCTTAATGGACCTTGTCTTTATAGGACTTCAGCTAGACATCTCCGATAGTTCAATTAACTGACTTCACCTGCCGACCTTCTTTAATATGCATGAATTTCAAGTAGTTTATCCACTCATAATTCAACAGAACCCATTGCTTGTCAATACTGCTTCACGAAAGCTGAGTCTGTATCACTGATAGGAAACACCGCTGTACATGTAATGTCGGCATTCGTGTATTACTCCTCGAAGAAAATTGTAAACTTTAAAAGCTGCTGTACAGTCTTTGCGAATGCGTCGTGATCAAATAATCAAAATGACGCGTTGAAGATCATGCCGAAATTCATATGAGTTCATACGACTGAGTTTGATATTCATAAAATTACTAACGAACCAATACAACTACAGGCAGTCACTTGGACGTCAATATCATTTGATTTTTTATCTCCGTGGTTTATCATTTGATATGAACGATTCGTATTTTAATACAACAGAGCGACTTGAGGGAACACATTTTAATAAAAAGTAATCATTTTTTACACTTAATGGTAAGCCGTTCAATGCGACAAGTCAGATGACAATTCTAAGTAGACTGAAATGTTAATTTCTTTGATATTTTAATTTGACCTGTCACATTAAGACGTCAAACAGAACTGATGACGATGGACTTTCAAATGAATCTAGATTAAAAATTCAAGAAAATTCACTAACGGGGAGCTTTTATCGCGTTTATCTATACATATAAATAAAATCTTGAAAATAAAGATAAGTTAAAATTCAATATATTTCGTCAATGTGCTTAATATCTATTCTAGTTCTTGTCTTTTAATTTTTAAAAAATTAGTTTGATGTTGTAACGGTTAACAGTTAATAAGACATTGTAACAGTTAATGAGACATTGTAACAGTTAATGAGACATTGTAACAGTTAATGATACATTGTAACAGTTAATGAGACATTGTATTTGTGCACAACATGACGCATACAATTAACACAACAACCGCCTTCTGAACTTTAGCCTTCTTATCACCTAGAGCAAAGTCAATCCAAGGGATTATTCTACCAGGCTTTAAAACAGACAATAAATTGACTTCAGTGAATTCCTTCTGCGTTTATGTGTGAATAAGAACAGCTGTAGCGTTTTCATGGCATTGAACACTGGAGACATTGAAGAGCGAGAATTATACTGTACTCGAGTGAGTATCACTGGCAGTAAATTTAGCAGAAATGAATGGACTAAAGGAGTCTATAGACTAAGAGTAACTAGATTTGGCGACTTGAGAATGTCATCTTTTTATACGATTTGAGCCATACAACACATGATTCTTGGCCTACTATTCAAATTATTCACAAAGAGATATGTATCTGAAAGTCGTGGAAATCGTGATTGCAGTGAATAAGCATCTTGCAAATTGACTTGGAAAAATGCCAGGAGCGTTCAATTTTGGTGTACTGCATCGGGGATTTTATCGAGAAAAGAATAAAATGCAGACGCAAATTTCTTGATAGGGTTAATTTTATCGTACTCGGAATTGCAGAATTTTAAAGGCCTTTACATGCATGGCAGACTATACACAACTGGTCGGCCACGCTCCATTTTAACAATTCAGTTTATGAGAATGTTGGTTCCATTAGCACCCCTTCACAACGCCTAAAGCATCTACTTCGTTTGATAGATTCTATTCACTGAGACACATCTTACAACGGTAAATGTGTTCTTCTCACAAAGTGATCGTCTCTCAAAAACTACCATTGAATGTTTGCTATTCTGCACCCAAGAAAATGAGGACGTATCTGAAACTGTAGTACTCATACGAATATCAAATATAAACAAATCCACTCGGATATCACATGAAAACATGTTTTAAATTTGTATTTGCAGTTTCAATTTTACCGATAGTCAGTTTGAATGTTAGTTCCTATATTTAGCAATGTTTCATCGATAAATTCTCTAGAATTAGAATACTTCTTTGTTGTCACTCTTGTATTAACGAATCGTTTTATATCGTTTGGAATAAAATGTCGGTAGCATCTGTAATTTTAAAAACTAGTTTGATTATATATGTTCAGCAAACAAGGTTAAATTTGTGTAAGCTTACAGATAAGCGAGGGTGATCACGTGATGCTTGGGTCACTTTCTCGTTGGCGTGTTGAAGTCCAAACTATTGCCTATCGCATTTTAATATTAGAGCACAAGCATATGTCATTCGTGTTATTTCGCTCAGACGACATATTTTAGACCTGAGCTGAAATCTGATTATGCAAAGTCGGATATACTACGTAACGGCGATTTGTTACTTTCGCATCACGACATCTTCTGTTTTTGAGACGTAAAACAATTAAAACTTGATAAAACATCGCTCACTTAATAACGGTATCTTACGTTGACTTACACACATAGGCAGCCAACTTAATCGTTGTTTAAATTAAATACTTGTGGTTTATGGTGTACATCACACCATAGTAAAGAATGCTTCACTGTTTTTGTCACATAAACGAACGTAAGACTCAACTTTACGCATGAAAACTGGCTGGCATGTTAAGCCCGCAAGAAAAATTGTGAAACTTCAGTGACATATTTTGACGCGTCTAGGCGGGATATTATTCAAATTATTGCAAGCGCTCGGCTTACTATATTCCCCTCCCATTTTACAATCTAGACATATCAAACTCTTTGAATATTTAGAGCAGATGTGAATAAACGCATTTATAGAGGTTTAACTGCAGAACTAGCAGTTTAAGACGGAGGAAATATCTGTACAAGAAAACAGCACACATATTCATTACATGTACACTTACAAAGATTCCTCTCAGATTCAGGAGCACGCAACGACCGGTCGTTCTCTTTAATCTTGAATGTACGGAGAAAATTCATAATTTCAGCTGTCAAGCATACTTTCACGATCAAAAAATAGCATTTTGCAAGTAGTCGTGATCCTTGGCATGAAATCAATGTTCATCGATCCGTTGTTATGGTAACATCTACTGATTTCATTGAATTGTCTGATGTATACTTGAAGTGTTATTTCAATTAAATTTGATCTCAACTGGTTTATTTCTAAACTTACATATAGTATGGCCCACACTTCATGCTTTGTTGTAGCTACCCGTCGCATGACAATGTGCCCATGACAGCAATGACAAGGTGCAATGCTTCAACTATTAAGACAGCACTGGAAAAAAGAAAAAACCTGAACACCAGCGATATCAACCGCTGAACCCACCATTGCGTTTACAGAGTACAGTTCCACACCAGATGATCACGTGTTTCATTTCAATTTGTTGCCATTTGTCGCATCATTGCCGTGGGCGTTCTACCGTACAAATTCTCCATTTCCGCTTAGAATTACTCGTCACTGAAGTCTCATTTTTATCGAGGCGAGTGTCAGCTCATCTTCACCAGAATGCTTTCAATGCGATCTTGACAAGTAGCGGTCACTATTACCGGTTGGTCTGTTCAAACGCAACCTCGAACGAATGAATACAGTTCATAAGGAAACAATTGCAATCAGTTACAAGGTTTAACACTGAGTGAGTCTGGTACAATGTTATCTTAATCTCTTCCTTTAGTAGCTTATAATAATTATATATTATAAACACGTAGGTAAGATATATGTTTGTAGTAACATAAATATAGGAAAATGTGTATGTACACATAGTGTGAGTGTATTGTTGTCTCTATTTATATGTTTATTTGGCCGTTTACGTATAAGCTGATAGACAGTGCTTTATGTCTTTATCCTAGTAATTCTTGATGGCTGTCTTAATGTACATAATAGATTACATATGTATAATTTATGTATATATATATATATATATATATATATATATATATATATATATATATATATATATATACACACACACACATGAACATTAAAAATAGTTAAATCATTGCGAACTATTCTTTTAAAAAAATCTGTACTTACTTGGCAGAATTACGGTGATGCATAAACAAGAGGCCTGATATACATTTTCCACTTGACAAGCTTCACTACCACTCATTGCATATCCATTCTGATTCATGAGTGTCAACCATCGTCAACGACGATAAGCACCCGTGCAATTCTGAGAACAATTATCTATCCCATGATTCATTGCCTTTAACTTATAAATTATGCATGTTTAATGTCACTACAGACATTTGTTCACATGTACGTCATATTGACAACACAGAGGTCTCCAAGCTTTCACACAGTAAATTTGATAATAATGTGACACACAAACACACACGATATTATGATTATAATGAACAGAGCTAACGACTCTTGCAGTATCATTTTCATTTAATTGCCATGAATTGCTCCAGAGATGATGAGATGCAAATTACAGTTAGAGTATGTTGGTTATCAAATGTGTAGTGAAACACAGTAATGACTAATCTCTAGCAAGTTTTGCTATAAAGTGTATTGAGAATGAAAGCCAAATATTTCCATTGCACTGTGTTTATCGCCCATTATGTGCTTGAATGAGTTTACACATTGCACATTATTTTCCTAAGGGACTGGTTTAAATATCTCATGCATATAGAAGTGTGCCTTGTAATTTTCTTAAGTCAAGCAAATTGCGTTGCCTGTGACAGTACCGATTCTTTGAAGATGAGCGTTAATCAGAACTAAGTGTCTGTCTATTCGGAGGAAAATATTCACTAATAAGACCTAATGCTTATCCAGTAAAATAGGTTTCTACCTGAATTTACATTCAATAGCAATATAATCGCCTATCTATTGGTGATGTGAAGTTGTCAACAAAAGTCGTAGGTTCTCTTGCTTTGCTGAAAGAGTGACATACTGTCTGTCAAACTGCCCTTTCAATGATTCCTAAATTTCGTAAGGCAATTCCTTGATAGGTTGGTAGCTAAAAGACAAGTTTGTTGATATTGTTAACATTTCAGGGTTAAACCTATCACTCGTTCCTTTGTAGAGATGCAGCAATAATTGATCTCGAGATAACTAACGATCAATCAAGAGGTAGCCATGGAGACAGGAGACTATCGATGGTAATCTCCTTTTGTTAAAATCGACCAAAATGACATGCTTGTGAGCTTCGCTAAGATTGTCAACTGAAAAACTGTGTAAAACATTTGTATTTTCCCTTCGTCTTCAGCTACTATCACTTCTCTACATCCAATATATAGGCTACAGTGTCCCAGAATACAATGTTATGGCGAACATCTACTCTGTCCCTATCTATAGACCGAGCAAACAAAATTTCTTATCTCTTGCACAAGCCTGGGGCTCTCTCGTTGCTGAAAAATAGTTACCTAGCAACGCCTTTTCATTATTTTCACGGTATTCAATATTTGTGAATATCGATGACGTCATTATCAATGTAGAGTATACTCTTCCGATTCAATTGGCAAAAACAAGTCTTCACAGATGAAGTGAAAGGAAAATAAAAAGATGTCAAATTAAACCATTATTGCTTATTATTTTTAACACGAAATTGGTCTTCTATTCACTGCAAAGTTTGTGTTGATGTTAAAAATTATGATCTGGAACTGGAAATCCAACACTTTTGTGTAAATGTTAATTATAAATGAGGCTCCTATACTGCCAGATGTCTTCTTTTGCATTCCATTGTAGTAAACGTTTTCAGTTGTATGACCATAGCTTTGTGTAAAACACAAGCATGGCCCAGTGAGGGGAAATAACGTCTTGCTTAGCTAATCATGATACTCCCTAGAGATTTTCTAAAATTCAAATGAAATCAATATTCATCATACCTTAATATCCTAATGTTTGTATTTCTCGAAAAGAATTATACAGAAATCTATCAGCAGGCAGAGGCACAAGAATCCAAGACTGTCAGGCTTTCTGCTTCAGCAATTTTGGTGAGTCTCACTTTACATCAAATGGCAAGGTAGTTCTTTCACAAAGTCCAGCTTCTGCTTCGAAGCAATAGTATACAGTTTACGATCAAACGACCTACTAGTCATATATCAGCTGAGTATAGATACAATCAGTGACTCACTAAACACTTAGAGTTTCTCTGATTGTTAAATGATAAATTAGAAAACACCTTGAAATGCAGGACTATAGAACACAATCACCTGAACTGTTAAGTAATTATCCTTTAATGAGCGAACGTGTTACTTAATGATAGCGTTCATGATCAGACTACCTTCTCCGTGTTCACTTCCTGTCTGGCATTTCAGTCGTCGTTGCTCTCGTCAGATATGTGATGATCGGGGTGATGATCTCTCATGTGTCGACAAAAAACTTTGCATTGACTTCAAATCCATGCACACTAATATTTTAGAAAATCAAACGCCTTATAACCATGAACTACATGCGTGTACGACTATCCATAGCTTTGGATATGTATTTTTTCTAATCGCGTATTTTGTAGAGACAAATATACGTCAGTGGGTTGGCTTGATTTGCTAATGTGACAAGGCATCTAATAGTTCACCAAATTCATTTGTACCATCGAAGTCACAAATAGTAGTGTTACGATCGTATCATGGTGACCGTGGAGGGGGCGGTCAAATCAATGTTATATTTCACTGTGATAAATTAACCGCTGTGTTATTTGTATTATCCGAAACCGAAAACGAGGCTGATAGCCTTTCGTGACTGGAAAATTGCAGGTACGGGTAACGTCACGCTCTCATAGTTTTCCAGTTAATTCATGTGTCATCTGATACAGTCTCCAATCTAGTAAAGTAAACTAAGCCGTCAGTTTCGTAGCATGACAAATAATACGAGTCCCAAGCGATTCGTGGAAGTCAACAATTAACATTAGCAATACTCAACCCTTGTTTGTCTTCAAGTGAATTCATACAACAACAAATGGAGAAACGTTACATCAGCTTCTCATTAGATGACGCAAAAGTCAATGACCTTGGTAATGCAGAAAATAATATTGAAATTGTTGAAATTTAACAGTTTAAATAAAAGATATCAGCAATGTGGAGGATCAGAATTCAAAATTGACGGAGAGTAACACTCTCACCTTATTGGCATATTTATATGACAAACCATGCGCAGTTTTTCTTTTTTAAGACATCACTGGGAAAGTTTGAGTAATGGACAGAAATTAGAGGGGGGGGGGGCAGGTGGTTTTCAAAATGACGCTGCGCGACAAACAGTGACTCGCCCTAATTTCATGCACGGAATGCAGTGATCTACTACCAGCGTGTCTCGGTCCATATCAATAATATCTTAATGAAATAATTTCTCATTTGACCTTTGACCTTTCAAAGAATATTTTTACAAATAATTACTTTTGTGCGAGGTGTAATGTTTACTTTTATGTATAGTTTGGTTTATAGTTGTACAGAAAGCAATACTATTGTTTGTCATGAAACTTATCAAGCCAAAGTCAATATTTAACAGTATATACATATAAATGCACAGTTTTAGTAAGTTTTGTAGGGGAATAATTGTTAATAGTGTACTATTAGACTAACTATGTACAACAAATGTACATTTTTTGGTGAAATTCCAATACCATTTTGTTGTTCACGTCTGCACTTTCAAACACCCTATTCTAACCAAGTACATTTATACCAATTGTAAAACAATTATAAATGTACAGAAATTGCTAGTTTTGCATTGTTCACAGTTTTATCATATGCTGTCATGTATGGTAAATCAACATTTTTGGCAAAAAGCCAAATCAAATTTATTGTACAAATATGCACTTCTGACCTTCACATGCACACACATGCTCATTAAGTAAAGTGCATAGCAATTGTCATATCTGTAAACGCACAGATATTGCAAGTTTTGTATTGTGAAGAAAATTGTTCTTAGTCATGCCTTCCTATAGTTACACAAAAAATGGTGACCTCCCCCTCCCAAAGTTTTGCGTGAAATTTCATTTGATACAGAAATGCTTGCGCGAAAAATAGCGACCGACACCCCCCAAAAACACCTGCCTTACCCATCTCTGTTCTGTCCTGTCCTTTACATTAATGCTGCAGTAGCACACAAATTAACTGAGTACAAAACCCAGTGGCTAAACTTGCCGTTAAAGTTTCACAATCAGTGCAATATCGATGAATTCCACAATACTGGCAAGAAGTCCTATCTTTTGTGTTATTAAATAAAATCTGATTAGATACAGAACCACTCATTCATTTATACGATTTCGTCTTATCATTATTGGATTTCATTTGCTTTCTAAGTGACCAAACCCATCGCTCCATATTACCTGGAACATTTCAGTTGCACACTTTATTCAGAGTGATATCAAAGGATACCGCTTCACTGTCACTGACATCAATTTTATGTCATAAGTAGCAGAGGAAATGAAATCTATTGCCTAACAACCACCACACGTTAAGTACCCGTCGTTGAATAAAAATGCTGCGGAGGAAAATGTTGGTTGAGTCGCCAAGATACTTATTTGGCTTCTGTTCACGTCCCTGCTCTCTCAATATCGCTACAATCAACTGTGAAAACACCTTTTAGATTCGATTAATTTTATCTGTGATATTATTGCATTAGTAAGGGGCTGTTTGGAGATCCACGGCGGATATTAAGGTAACGGTGTAAATGTAACTGATAGCTGTGTATCATGAATCAGATTCTGTTCGTGATGATGACTGAAATAGTCTTACGACTTTAAAGGCTCGATCTCTTGTCACTGCAAAACAATGGGTAAATGCCAGCCTCTACTGGGTTAGTGTTAGAATACAATCCATCATCTTGTGAAAAACAAACAAACAAGCAAACAAATAAAGATAAATAAATAAATAAATAAATAAATAAATAAATAAATAAATAAATAAATAAATAAATCTATGTATACCACCATGCGACTACCATACTACAAGGTAAAATATCGATAATTTATTCTAATTGTACAAATATGATGTGATTCTGAGTTTATATTTTGACAACTTTAACCTTGATGTTGTTATGATGTTGTTACGTATGCTTGGTTTCCTAAGTGATAGTTCCATATTCTTTGCAGGAACCTTGAATAGAGTCGGTGATTCATTCAGCTTCATCATCAAATAGAATCCATAAACTTAAGTGATTTTTTTTAATGTTTTGATGATGACGGCGAAACGACTGTAAAAACACCAATGGCAAGAGATACGTTTTCTTGAAACACAGATACACGGAAATGATTTGTCAAAGATTCTAATCCATCTGTTTATCAAGTGACAGGTGTAGTTACGTGACCCCTTGAAAATTTCATTTTACTCTGACACCCTACGGACCCTGTGGAAGATTTATTTACTGATGAAAATTCACCTCTCAAGCCTGCTGCTTGAATTTATGCAAAAATTTTATTTATTCACGAGGTTTACCATCGGAAATGCCATGACATCAATTTGCTTTAAATCATTACGTCATAAAAAGTGACGGAATTTCCCAGAGAAAGCATTGTCGATTCCGCGAAAAATAACTCACGTCAGGATTCCCGATTACTTTCACTCAAAATGTTAAAACATAATTTTTGTTGGCGACATCAAAATAATTCACTTTCATTTCTTCAAAAGAGACTGCCATTCTGTCGATGATGCAGCCAATATTATCGTTCGTCTTCATTATCATAAAATTTGTTCCTGCTAAAAGTATACACTATAGAATTACCATTTAGCAGTCTCAGCCATGTCAGTTGTGAATTTGAATGTAGGTTGCATTGAAGAGTTACTTTGAAGTTACATCAGTCCCATCATCAACTTCTGCTTTATTTCGTCTACCCCGTCTTAGTTTCATTTTCAACAAGAAAGATGAGTGTCAGAAATGCTGACGATATCATCTGTTATGGTACTTGCGTTGAAAGCTGTATGGAAACGTGCAAAGTCAGTGAGTCGTCCAGGATACCTTGGCAAATGGGGAATTGTACCCCGCAGCAATTACGGGGAGGGGTGATTGAAAATTTTTCGAGTTGTTGAAATCTATGGAAGTTCTTAACGGCTTCATCGTGACCATTTTGGTATTTCCAATGAAAACGAACCTGGCAAACTGAGTACTAAGAATATTGTAGTGAATCTGAAACTTCCCACGACGATAATTAGCGTTAATCACATTCAAAATGCTAAAGCATTAAGTAAATCGCACTTTAACCAGGGACAAACCAGTTTGAAAGGAATATCATAACATAAAATCAAGGAACGCGTCAAAATAGTTATATTTGCCTTGTTTTCAACAGGCAAGCAGCAAGTGTACATGATCCGAAATTACTATGATTCAATGTCATCCAAATACAAGACTAACTGCTTCTTGTCGGTTTAACTAGAGGCGAGACACTGGTTGTTATTGTGTTTGGTTTGTCTGTCTGTTTCAGTTTGTCAGATGCCATTTGTATTTCAAGAACCATTATTTTTTAGATAGTCTGTGTCAATAGTACAGCTGGCTAGCATTTGAGGACATGCTTTCTTCAATTTATTCTTATTTCTATAATTTCTGATTTTTTTCAAACTCAAGCATCTCAAGCAGAACTCATTACTCTGAACAAAAACTTGCACTGTTATAAATAGCTCAGCAATTTCTTGGAACAAGTTTATTCTCCTGATTAATTATTTTGCTAATGCCCAAAGAACTTGTCTAAATGACAAAGGTGAGGTTTGTAGTGAAATGTATTACTTGAGACGAACGGTTATAAAGATATTGTTATGAAGAGCCATTTGCAACCATGAGATAATATATTTGGAAATACAAGACCAAATATCATTATATCAAATTGATACAGAGATAGGTCAGCTTGAAATTACATCTACTCCGGTGGGGTTCTCATTTGAATGACCTGCGCATGCCCTGTATGAACTGCATTGCATGACGGTTACGCCCCAATCAGTATCTCATCCTATTACATAGACTGATGTACATCAACAGACAAACATCGCAAGACTCAAGTATCTTTTCCGGAAAGAAGAATCCAGCTCGATTTTTTGAGTACCATTGTAAGGG
>LD345167.1:104643-118840 GCA_001465055.1 Ptychodera flava | reverse complement strand
ACATTTTTCTCACCTTTGACCTTGACAATGCACACTGTAACCGAGGTCAAAGACACAGACACAGGTGATGATGAACACGGGAAAGAGTGCGACTAACAAACCTGCATTATAATAAATTATAAGCGATAGGAAACCATCACACTGATGCATGAGAAACACAATGAATACGTTCATAATGTAGAGATTCGGTCGCCACTGAGAAGGCCATGGTTTAAAAAACGCATATGGAAGCGTTATGTATGCTCTAGGTTGGCCTAATTTACGTTTGGTCTAAGGGGCGAGTTCAGAGTTAGACACGCATTTAGACCAGACCAGAACTGTATCTGAATGGTTTAGGTGGGCTCTGGAATGAGGTCGATGAGTGACTTATGATCAGAGGCAGAGGATTCAACGCGAACAAAATTTAAACTTTGGTCAGGCCCAGAGGCGGTCTAGGCCTGAGTGTGAACATAGCGTTAATCTCAATCTCAATAAAAAAATGAAAACGCCGAACAAACAAACAAATAAATAAATAAACAGAAAGATAGATGGCTAGATAGATAGATAAATAGGTAGATAGATATTATAATTAGACAAATAAGTAAATAAATACATAAATGAATAAAACAAATAAACAGTTTTTCTGATACGTGATCCGTCGTTCGACCTGAAAAGAAAACTGTTCAGCGAAGAAAAATCGAGATTAATTTATTGGCATTGAGCAAAGATATTAATTTATCGGTAAAGAGCAAAGATATTAATTTATTGGTAATGAGCAAAAGTGATGGTGCGCTGTGAGTTTCTGTTTTACTAACCACTGCCTTTCGAAATGAAAAGATAACAACACTTATTTTTTCATTGAGAGTAAAATAATTTATCATCCATTGTCGCTATCGTAGTTAGGGAGAGAAGACAGCTTCTCAAATAGAATCCATTCATTTAGGTTGTATATCAATCATTTGTTTTGGAATAAAGCATTAATGCTTTGTTGGAGAAAGGGGAAAGGGAGAAATATGAATTGCCGGCGACGATCAGAAATCAATCTATTTTTTACCTTATATTACAAAATCGTTTTCATAGAGCATTTGATATTCGACATGATGTTGCAAATTGCAAGTACTTCGAGCAGTTTTATTCAATTACGTCATCAGTAATACAGTATCTATAATTGTTGTTTTTTATTCGTTTTTTATTCGTCTATCATCGGCATACAGTCGGCAAATAAAGACCATCGGGATAAGTAAAATGAAGGAACTTCCAAACACTGAGAAGGAACGTTTCACTTAAAAGTTCTGTAGTCTTGTCTGCAACGATGGACGACAGCTTTGCACGTCGCAGCAGAATTTAATCGATGAAGCTCAGTTTAGTGTATTGGTATAGAAAGCAATACAGTGTTTTATCAATTCCTCCTGAAACCGAATTTACATCCAATTATTTCAAGGATCGGTAAGAAGCAACTGTCGTCTTCACATATTTCATGTATTTACCTCTTGTGAAATACTACAGCTGACACTGTGTGTTCGGTTCGGGCTTGAATCTTCAGCTTTTCAGATCTGATGTGTAGAGGACCATCATACCATTATAATTACCAAAAGTCTCATTGCTTTATCAGTAAATTTCGTACTGCCCTCTGGGAAAATGTGAAAGCGACCTTTTTTTTCAATGTAATAATACTTCTTGTTCATCAAAACATATATTGAATCATGGTATTCTGATAGATAATAGGTGAGTGAGAGATCTATCGAACAGCTACTCCGTATCATGGCGTGTTGTTTGTTTTGAGTCACTGACAAGAGGTCGCCCAAACTTGAAGGGCAGTCTTCAGTTCCTTGGAGACGGTGTCGAAATAACCAAAGCAATGTGCACTTCCATAGCCATGATTAAATATGCAGAATGTCAGACGAAAAGAAAACGAAATTAAAACTAAATATGAAACTCTTTAATGTTTAACAGTGAAATGAATTTTATCGTCATGCATCGTACGACTGTCAACTCTCATCGGCAATTGATTTTAAGTGTTACATCAAACGGAACTTTATCGACAAGTTTTGCTATCGTTCTCACACTATATTGCGGCAAAGTGATTATTCGTTACCAAGGCAACTTCAAAGCCTTGTTTCAGCTTATTTATAAGCTATATCTTAAAAGCATTTCTGACATTTTGAAATCCCCGTCATAGTGATATCACACCAATCCTCGTCTCAGCGAGGTCATTAAAACCCGTCTCCTAATAACAATCTATGTATGGCTACAAATAAAGCCTTTTCGCGTGTAGTCGTCCTTTACACAATTGTACTTTCCTACCATGAGGTAAAATGATAACTCCGCCCAACACTGGGACTACTCGATCGTTACAACAACAGCACTGTTGTAATCCGCTGCACATGTTGCCCAGATGTTAGAGTCAATGTTTAGTTTTAAGACATTCCTTCAGAAATGTATCGTTTTGCGAGCAACTGTCAATTTCAAGGTTAATACTCACTCATCTAACATCACACTTACACTTTCCTTTTGGCTTTTACACAGAGAAAAAGTGCTATCTTACGACCTATGATGAGTGACCGTGTCCTGCACTTTGAATGATGGACACACCTGTGTAGTAATTTTCTTTACTTTAAAGTCACTGACCATGCAGAAGATTATCATAGTGCTCGGACTGTCAACCGCTACATGAAATGAATGACACAAACTTGCGAGAGACATGATCACTATGGCGATGAAAAACTGTATGATTAATGAATTCTTGGATGGGAATGGCAAACTCACCTCTATCCTCGGGAGTAATTTTACAAGTCCCAGGGAAATGTACAGTTGCTTGTTACTGATACAAGTAATGCTTGCGTTGACATTTCAAGGTGTACAGTCCCTGGATTGGTTATGTATTCTGTGCACTGTCGGATATTTACTTACTGAAAAGCTGCCGCAACTCACGTCTGTGGATTTCAACCTGACGCATAACAACGCGAGATTTAGCTTGAGAGTTCACATAAATTTAGTGTACACGATAAGCTTAGGTTTATCATTGTAAGGCTAACAGGATGCGTGATGTAAGTCTAATGGAGGGATTGAAATACACCTAATGTATCCGTCCTGCACCATGTCGTCGTGAAAGCTAATCACGTGACTGGAGCTCGTGTATTTAGCTGGATGAAAGAGACACCGCGTTCCATTTTATTAATTGGTATCAAGTGATTGACAGCGGATGCAGTAACCTTGATGTCTATGTAAATAGTCCTACATAGTATATTTAACATAGACGAAATATGGTTCTACGGCAGATACGCACAATATATACATCGTTTTAAAATGAAGCAATATTTATTTAACCTATTTCCCCTGTGTCATTTTGCAGCCTTGATGGCAACACTAAACCCCATTCAAGGATTAACGTAAATCGCAAATATTCATCTCTCTGTCTCTGTCTGTCTGTCTGTCTGTCTTTCTCGTTCATTTGAGAGGTTTGTCTAGGGTATGCCATTTCATTGATAAATTTCTAGCTCAAACCTGCCGCATTTAGATAGGTGTCCCAGTGAATACGTCGTTATTTTAAACGGCTCTGGCAGGGAGTTCTTACTCTTTCGGAATATGTTACAATTCAGAGTGAGTTTGCATAGAATTTGCTCTGCTCCTAACACCAGACTGCGATTCAGCGGTAATGGCAACTGTAGTTTCTAATGAATTTCGTTTTAATGATCACGTGAGGGCGCTTCACATGACAGTACAGAACAAAAGAGCTTCTACAGAAAAGTCCGTGACGGGAATGAAAAGCACAATCTTTGGCGGATAGGACAACGGGTCGTCCTCCTCTATGACACAAGAGGGCTAACCAGTATCATATTCCGATATAACTAAGAGACAAATGTAATCAGGAAGCCTACATTGGAAAAGAGTTTGAATCTTTCAACAATGAAGTTGTTGACTTGGTTTCATTGGTAATGTCAGTAACACTAGCTAGTATGTTCCTGAAGAAAGAACCACAAAATGGCATAAATTGAGTTCATGTTTATAGTTATTTCAATATCGTATCTCACTGAAGGACATCGCAGTCAATAAAGTGGATTGGATATTGAATAGCACTAACCCAACTGAAATAAGTTATGTTAATGTGGCTTTAATATAGATTTTATCTACTTGACCATGGTTACCTTTCATCGCACACATAAAAAGGCATCGCGAGTTTCAAGAACTTACTGTCTTGCACCCCAAGTTGCCACACAGACATGTCTTCCATAGAGCTCAGTCCCACTACAGAGTGACTGTGCTTAGAGTCTTAGGTAAGGTAGTGCCGTTGACATCATCATGGTAAATAAATACTAAACCCAAATGTAAGTCGAACTCTAGGGAGATGAAATTGACATGTCACCGGTGTTGATTGACATTATACTTGATAAAATCAATATTACTGTCTAAAGACTTTAATAAAGACCACGTTGGTAACAAGTCCAAGACTCGTTTTCCCTTATCTTAAAAGTTTAGACTTTTTATATTGTACCCGATATTGTCTAGAAGAATGATGTTGGATACATGATTTGATCCGATGTGATCAAGAGTCTCCTGGTATGCTAGTTTACGCCGTGTAATTATTGAAATCAAAGTTGACGGCATCAGGAAATTAATCTCAATTGTTCAATACAGAGAGTTAATCGCGAAACTTGTGCAGAGCACAGTCCCTCCGCAGAGATTGTGTGTACTTCAAGAGTAAGTTCTTCGTACAAATTCTTGCCAAAAATCTTGTTGAATACTTTTGAATTCAAAACACATCTACTCGCTTTTTATTTCGTGGTCATTGGAAAAACGCAATTAACATGACAATGTCTGCAGTCAAATGTTTGAAGACCACAATGCTGTACAGGTTAAATGGTCAGATTTCAATGAACACAGAGTCCGCCCTCCATACAAAATACGCGACATGGCTTCGTGATCGAAGCCATTACGTAATACCTTTTGTTAGTGGTGAGTAGCTTTGTTAACCTGAAGCTGACAGGAAGTTGTACCAAGTGAATTCCTCAACTGTTACTCTCAGTCTTGTGTCTGCACATATCTGCCACGTGTCACTGTCAAAACCAAGTCGTTTTTTGGTCGGTGTAGCTTTAAGAATTCTTCGAAGGTTGCCAGTGTAATGTCATAAACCTGACCAATACTCCATTCGGTGTCCATGTGGGGACGTATGCCGACGTGATACCAGTCGAACTGCAGTAGCCAGTTTGTCATAGTTCGTCGTCGAGTCTGCTAATCTACAGACAAGGAAAAAAACTGTGGCTAATCTTACCGTTGGTAATATATACAAGGTAAGACCTTCAGGACAGTAACTCTTTGTCGTTATTCAGACAACCACTACCTACCGAGGTAAATAAGCAACGCATGTGCTGACATTTACTCACTATTGTCATGGAGCACATAGGCCACAAACATTAGAGCATAGAGGTACCACAGGTGGTTCCTCCATGGGTAGAGTTACCGTGACTTTGGTGCACTTTGTTTTCTGAACGACCGTGCGTTTGGGTGATTTGTACCGCATCGTCTCGCTAGTTCACCTCTAAAGCGTTTGTTTGACGTCTCAGTCTATTTTTACTGAAAACACTCCCATCTCTAGACGTGTTCCAAGTCTGTGGGCATATAGATATCAAAACATATATAATAAATTGAAGGACATCACATCAGCGCACGGTCTTGCTAAGTGGCAGGCTGTTACGTAGATCGTGGGGTGAACGCCTTGGCCAGACAGTAACTCAGCTGCCGAGAAAAAGCCAGGCGACTAGGGGCAAGTCTATCCCATCTCTAAAACAACACCTACGTACTTTGAAATTTTTATCGACCATTATGCCGAGTTGTTTTCGAATTTTGGATCAAACAGAGGGCCTGGTTGTTGGAAATTCAGACAAATGGCCAAAGTTTGTCCCCTAATTTCGAACCAACTAGCTGATTTGGGCATCAAACACCCATCATAATGGGTCACTAATAAGGTGAACTGATTACGTAGTGTAAAGAACGGAAGATCAGAATCAAAGAGTGCAACTCAAGTGAGAGAGGCGCTCTGATAGCATGTCAAAATGTCGTCGCAAGAGGGCGTTTACGCTAGCTAGAACGGGATTTCACGTATGTCTTTTTCAACATGAATATCACCGTGACATCGCGAAAATGAATTAATGGTCATGACCATTAATTCATTTTCGCGAAGGTTTCGTTTATCATGTCTAAAACCGGAGGTCGAGTATATGCATGGTCACCCATTTATTCAGTATCTTTCAACATGTCAAACAATATAATTAGTATCTCACATCAAACACAATTCATGAAAAATGACCGACTTTGTCCCTTTAAAATTACGAACTGATACTTGCATTACTACTTGCACTAAATGGATAACGGATGGATAAACATCAAATCACAAGTTGGTTTTACTACAGAGTAACCCTGTAACTCTGGTTTCGATATTACAAAAAGTTAATGAAGTCTGAGGCTAAATCGCAAATTCCAAAGTTAACATTTCAAGGGTTAGGTTTATACAAAGTACAGCTCTGAACAAATGCAGCAACTGGACATAAGTTTCAGATGAGAAAAAACAACTAACATCACTTGAATAGTTCATATTAACAATCACTAATGCGAGAACCAGTGATTTAGGAATGCAGCTTCAAAAGAGAAAGAAACAAGAAGGAGAGAGAGTCTGTTTAGTCGCTTATTATTATGAAAGGAGGATGAATTCTGTCTCCTCATCGGCATAGTATGTATACACTTGCACAAACTACGAATTTCAACATAACTTCTGATCGCCCTAACGCATATCAAGATTGTAGCCTTTTTTCGCTACTGTAACAGAGCTCTGCAAATGAACTCTATTATGGGATGGCCTACATCTCTGATCTTCAACTTTATGAATTTTGCATTTATTGTTTTCTTATCTATCTTGCACATTGTTAGAATATCAAACTTTGTTATCCACTTTACGGAATACGGAATACCTCGGCATATTTCCGTGAAATCGCCCTGGACCTGCACGTCATAATATTGATTAAATGTTTGTCTTTGAAGAACAAACTGTCGAAGCTGGAGATTGGAAATTCACAAAAACTTGTGCGCACACACATGTACGATTTGTTGAGTTTGGTAATCGGCATGCTATAACCAAATGCAACTTCTCAGTCGAAAAAAATCTTGCTGGAATACATAACTAGATCAGGTGCAACTTGTCGAAAGCATTTTATCTGCTGTCGACAAATTCTCGAGTCTGTTCACGTCACTTTGTACAGATGTCACATGATTAAATCGTTGATAAACAGTTTTCATTCCGTCTGCAGGTACTCTGTGAACGATATCCGAGGGTGATTAACAGTGAAATACTTTCTCTGAGAAATAATTTCAATGAAATACTGAGAAGTTGAGGACCATGCTGAGACAAAGACCTCGTCAGAAGATAAGGAGATCTTATTTCATATTTCTTGTGATATTTTTTATCGTTTATATTCTAATTAACTCCATAATGACCGGCAGCATGCTGAAGGGTAGCTTGCAGCAGATTGTGTGTGATGACGTCACGAAAGTACGTCGGGACACCTACGGAACTGATCTTGACATGACGTCACATCAGCATCAAACCAATGCTTCCGTCCACAAAGATGTGAAGGTAAGTTTAGAGAAAAATGACAAATGTATCGCTGTACTTGTCGTGCATATTAAAACTCTCAATCAGAGTAATTCCATATTGAATTTGACGATACGTAGCTGGATCAAATGAAATTATTTACCGAGGGAATTCGAACGAAAAATATATTTTCCTTATAGAACATTAAAAAGTCCCCACGGACTATGTCCGGAATGGACACATGGATTGGGTTCCTTCCGTGCGTTCGTCCGGAACCGTTTGTGGGACGTGACTTGACCAATCTATTTCAAACTCTGTATGAAGGACGGCACACTGTGACATACATATGGCGGTCGATTTATTCCATTATCCATTAAGTGAAGAGCTATAATTTACACACGTCCTGACTGATTTCACTTCAATCAAACTTGACAGAAGATATAGTACCATGACGTCGACCGGATGCACGTCAATAAACTTCACAATACAATTCAATGTGGCAACCTTGTGGCCATTTTATTCTTAATATTTGTCCCTCCAGAGTCATTACTCAGATATTACTGGACCGATTTCATTCAAACTTTGGGCTAAGACATGTTAGTACTGTGATATGCAGCTACTAGTCAACATGTTTCACTGTCACGATATAATCGAATATGTATACCTCGTGGCAATTTTATTTTAGTATTTGTCGGTCCCGAGCCGTTGCCAAGTCATGCCTAGATAGATTTCAGTCATTTGTTACACTCGTATATTTAGGTAATGTGAGTTGAGGTGTCAGTCTAGATCGTATTGCTTTCAGTAACTGCAGCTGACTGACAAGTTGTTGGTTCTGAGCACCATTTTAGAACTTTATTACAACTTACACGATGGCAGTGTCGTGCAGTTCATGGTTCTCTTGCCCCTAAATTATAGGTGGGGACTATGTCATTTACAATGACTTGTTTAATAGTAATATAAGCAGTTCTAGCAGTACACTTAAACACTATTGGGTCGAAGTGGCTTCTTTTTTTTTACATTTTGATTTTTATTTTCTTTCTCGTAAAGGGTATACATGTCTGAAAACTGCAACAATGTGACCAAAAAAAAATCACATAACTTTAAGCAAGGTTTCAATTTTCTGAGCTTGAGCTCTTTGATACAACTCATTTCTCATAACAATTACAGAAGGAAATGGCTCTTCAAGATTACAGACATGGTATTTATGTATAGACCATTTTGCTCTGATAATTTTAAGATTTACAATGTTTTCCAATTTCTTTGATTTGAAATAATATCCTCTGATCACATCTACAAATTTTAACTCAACTGGCATTTGTAACATCTTACTTATTACACTCTCCGTAAAACTCCATATATTTTTTGTGAAAATACATTCCCAAAATCTATGCTTATAAGTGTCGTATACTTGGCAACGTTTATATAAAGGAGAATCAAATTTTGTCCAGTGAAAAAGCTTAACAAAATTTGGTAATCTACGGATAGTAAATTTCCAGTGAAAACTGTGAAGCTTAGTTTCTTGTGTAACGTTTTTTGCGAGTGACCACACTTCCCTTTCCTTGAATTGAAAATTACATTCTCTATTCCAACTTTCCATCGTATTTGACTTCATCACAAAGTCTTTAAATAATATTCTGTAAACCATTCTTGTTGAAATTTTTGAAATACCGATGGTGTTCCTGAATGAGTCATAAGCAAAAATATTTAAATCACTTATTTCTACAGACACAAAAGTTTTGTACATTGAATTCCACATAAGATGTCTATTACTTGCGTCAATACTTTTCCGTCTGACAGCAAACCAAACTTTAAGGCAATCTCTATAGAAATGTGGCAACTCTCTTAAAATCTGAAAAGGTATGTAATCTGGATCAACACTTGATCTGAGAATGCCATTTTCCGCATCTGTTTGTAACAAGTAAGAAAAAATTGCTTTCCACTTTGCGTTACTTTGATCAAAATATTTACAAAACCAGGCAAATTTAGAAGCTAATGACAATTCATAAAAACTGGGTACATTTAAACCTCCGAAGTGGCTTCTTATACATTAATATCGTCACGATAACTGCGAAAGCACACTGTTATTTTACATGGCCAATAGTAACGAACCAAGACAGCTCATCAGCATAACCATTGCATGATTTACATGTCTACGTATTTCATCAGACAAACTGTGCTCACTATCGCAATACACAGCTATAAAACTACTTAAACGCGAGTGTATGTACAGCGTCTACAGGGCCTGTTGAAGGGTCTAAAAATTCGCCAAATTTCAGGTCTGTATAAACTGGCCAAAATTAGGTCAAACATTTTATGATACACAGTCCCAATATCAAATGTGGTTGAACTGACTGAAATTTCAAACCTTGTCACATCACTGCGTCCACATCTCTGTATGCAGTCTTGAATATACTACAGGCGCTGAGAACAAGTACAAATTTCAGACTTTCACTGTGATAACAGGACTGTAGATAGTCATGTCCTCGCAGTGCTGAATGCAGATCTGTATACCAGCCCTGTCACAGTCATGTGACGTCTTTGCTCACACAGATCTGTAATGTAAAGGTTGTGTGTCAGAGCCTGCACAGGGCCTGTCACAGGCGTGGATTTGTTTCTGTGTTATTGTGTCACTCGATATCGCTTCACATACGATGATAAAACACTGTTGAACATTTTTCAATACCGTTCTTCACAGACGTCTGGCCAACAAGGTGTCAATGTAGACGATAACAACAACAAAAAGCCGAGTGTAGACGACCGGCGGCGCTATCTAGCCCCACTACATACTTATTTCGACGGCGGACCTAACTGGGCATTTTCTACGTTTCGAATGGAATTGCGTTTAGCATTGCTACAAAACAGAACAATAGTGGCAACTCCATTCCGAGTCCATGACCGTTTACAAATGGATATCTTACACTCCATGAGAACACTGGAAGATACGTTTGACGTAGACAAAATCAGAGAAATTGTACCAGTTGTGTCTATAGAAGAGTTTTACCAAGATTGTAAAGAAGAAATAGAACCAGAAATGAAATGGAAACCGTTTAAATTAATTCAAAACAAAACTATTAACAATCGTGAAAGATTTCTTAAAATGCAACAAGCTGTCGGTGAAATAAGAAAGAACTATCCATTCAAGTCACGTGTCAATGAAGATTCACCTTCGGATGCAAACAGGATTTTCCTTGAAAACACGTGGAATACACGTTGTCTGGCGTTTTACTTCGATGAAGATATCAGGTGGCTAAAAACGTGGAAAGATGACCAGTTATTCGCTCAGGTGAATAAACATTTAGCGTGGGCACCCTACATACGTCATATGGTAGATGAAGTGTATGGAACGATTTGTGATGGCAAAGAGTTTCCCGTCATACATTGGAGAAATAGAACAGGAGAGGGGTAAGTCACGCGAGATCTCACTTGATAGTTTGATTCTACGTAGCATTATTTCACAGTACATAGTCTATTGTTACAAATCCCTAAAAATAAAATATTCTTGACTTTCGATCCTGTGATATTAACAGTTTCATTCAAGAAACTGACTAAAACTCTCCAGAAAAGGCTCTTTGTTTACTGTACGATACTTCCCAAGGTGCATCACATAATGATCTCTGACTCCGTTTCAACCAGACATGGGCTGTCAAATACGACATTTTGTTACGTCTCCTTAACGTCTGCAATTATTTGGATATGTTCCCCTTCAAAATTTTATTGGACAACTGAAAACGCTTGACTCGCTATCTTTTAGCTTGGGTCACTTCCTAGTATAAGTACAGCATAGGCAACTATTTGGATCAGTCGTGCACACGCGTACATGTCTGCATATATATTCTTCAATAGAAACAACAGTATGTATCACCTGATGATGTGCAGACGTGTTATTGGTTGTAATGCTGTCAATTTGGTGGAATACACAAATGTACACAGTAATGGCGAAAATTGTCAACAATCCAAATTCAGGAGCCGCAGAAGAAAAGTCTTGATATTTTTCGCATGTCTCTTCGGGTTCCTTTACTCACGTTTGTTCAAAATAGAGTAACACTTGCATATGTAAGATTTTCCAGATCTGTTTTATCATTTGTTCACCAAAGATATCAGAAATCTCCGCTAAATTGGCTCGTGATGTAGCTTTGAAAACATCGATTTTAGATATGGATTATATCGGAGTTCAAATAGGGATCAATTTGCCGATGTAATATTTTACAGTCAATATTTCAACTTTTGGTCAAACATTTTTTCTCTAGAAGAACTTTCTTCTCAAAACTGTAATCCCCATTCAGTTCCTGCAGATCATTCAATGCTGATTTCTCCAAATGATGACATAATTTTCATATGTAAATTATTTGGGACGACTGTGTCGTTGTACGTAGATCAAGATTATCTTGTTCTCTGAACCTATTTGTCCGATAGCTTAACGACGCTTTTTTTCAATGTCTCTAGCTGCCTGTTTTAATTCAGATTGGAACCAAAATGGGTAGGAAACGCATCGACTGTGGCCTCAATGAATAGTTGATCGTAGTAGCCAGCTGTTATATGAATATATTCTTGTTTTTCGCAAATGTCAGATGTCTTCTCGGAACTCCTTGGCAGAAGAAAGTATGCAAAGCCGAAGATTCGATGAATCTGAAAATCATGTCAGAACTGGTGACTTTGATGGTTGATAGTTTGGTTGAGTACATGCGTAGCTCTAATTATCAGTGCGTTTATATCGCGTATCCTCCATATGAACAGGTAAGACACTGCAATGATTTGAATGTCATCAAGAGTGCATTTATGATCTTATTAGAAATAAAACGTGTGACAAAAAATATATTGTGTTGTAAATTTTCCCAGCTAAACTTTAGTGCAATATTTTACCAATTTATATGAATTTTTGTGTGACTTTTTGTCAAGATTTTTGGGAAAATCTGAAAACAAATTGTCGTGATCTAAAAAAATTGTCTGTGTTATATTTTGTGAAGGCGACAAAAAATTACTTTTGACGCTGAATGGGTTAATAATAGATGATAACAGCAATTTAAAACTTTTAGCTGCTACGTAATAATCAATTACATCGCAATGACACCAATTTTGATTGGTAACAAATGATTTAGAAGCAGCGAAAGTATTGAAATTTTAACAATTCAATATCGACCAGTCACTCAAAGGAAACTATTCAGGCCACCATTTTACAAGTTGTCTAGCCACAAACTGATGACGTCAAATCGCCGTACACAAAACACAGATGCCTTGTAATTATAGCACTGTGTATAGTGCACGGTGATTTGACGTCATCAGTTTGTGGCTATACCACTTGTAAAATGATGCCCCAGTCACTATTCAAATTGCAAAATAATGCTTTCAAGTTAATCATGAATTTCGACGTTTGTAATCCTCTCAGTTCTAAATATCAAACGTGAAAAATGTAAAAAGCAAAGAGGAATGAAATACTGTTAGTTTGACATGATTAGGCCATTTTAAATTCTTGTTTGCCGTCCTTGGAAATACAAACACAGACAAAAAACGTAAGTGTATTAACATAAGCTCATTTTGTATTTGGTTTCATTTGGAAAAATAATATTTTTATTTCGAATAGTGTTAACATTGTGTTTGTTTTCTTTATTAGTCCCCACGGACACCGTCCGGGGGGACTTACAGGTTTGGTCATGTCCGTGCGTGCGTGCGTGCGTGCGTGCGTGCGTGCTTGCGTGCGTCCGTGTGTGCGGCCGTGCGTGTGTCCGTCCGTCCGTTCACGCAGATATCTCAGAGACGCCTGGAGCGATTTCATTCAAACTTAGTACGAGGATTATCACGTATGCCATACATATGCACATCGATTTGTTTTACGATCTGATTCAATATGGCCGTCTGGCAGCCATTTTGTTTCCTGTATTTGATGTCAGTGCGTATGTTCACGCAAATTTCTCAGTGATGTTAGGAGCGATTCCATTCAAACTTGGTACATAGATTACTCTATATGTTACACATATGCTCATTGATTTTTGTTTTGATCTGGTCTAAAATGGCTACGTGGCGGCCATTTTGTTTCCTATATTTTACGACTGTGCGGGCGTTCACGTAAATTTCTCAGCGATGCCAGGCGGGATTGCATTGAAAGTTGATACCTATATTAATCTCTATCACATATATATGCACGCTGATTTTTGTAATGATTAGATCATAAATGGCTGTGTGACGGCCATTTTCTTTCCTGTCTTTTATATCCATCCACAGGGTCCCCAGGTATGATCCACGGGGTCCCCAGGATGAAATTAATATTAATGCTGTGTCCATGCACAGGGGCTTATGAATGCAGATATCTGAGATTTCCTGTGCCAATTCTTTTTAGTCCCCACTGACACCGTCCGGGGGGGGACTTACAGGTTTAGTCATGTCCGTGCGTGTGTGCGTGCGTCCGTGCGTCCGTTCACGCAGATATCTCAGAGACGCCTGGAGCGATTTCGTTCAAACTTGGTACAAGGATAGTACCCTACCTCATACAGATGCACGTCGATTTGTTTCACGATGCGATCAAATTTGGTCGCGTCAGAGGACTTTTTAGTTTACGCCTCCATAGACTCCCATGTATAAGGCTGTTCTCCATAGACTCCCATGTACGGGTATAAGATAAGGCCAAGAAAAATAAAATTTAGT
>LD345167.1:70377-82562 GCA_001465055.1 Ptychodera flava | reverse complement strand
ATGTAAATTTTACTGTCATTAGTAGAGAGGGATAACAGGGCAGATAAAGTAACATTGTAATTGATTTGCCCTCAATCACAGAATTGAAACGAAATTTTATTTGCTATCAAGTATAAGTAGTACATGATGAAGTCGAGGTTAATAGCTATACTTTAATTCTACAGTGAACTTCATGGAAAGCGTCGGGTACAATTTGAAATTGTCACGTTATGGCGCAACTTCTCAATATGCATATGAGTATTGCTTGAAGGACGGAGGGGCTTTATTGAGAATAAATAATTACGAAGATATGCAGTTCATATTAGCGCAATACGAAAGCTATGATCCAAACTCCCAACTTTCAGAGGGTAAGTACATGTTCCCAAACATCCCAAACAAATAGAATAGATAAATGACGTTTGGTAATCGTTAGGTTACACATTATTACAGGAAATTTAAAAATGAAATAATTAAGCGAAAAATGATAAAATTGAATGAACAACCTTATGATTATGGTCTAAGAGGGTATTATGAAATGTANNNCTTGAGTGCAAAAAAGAGAAGATTTCCGGCAATATCAATGCAGGTCAGACATTTTGATATTTTTCTTTTATCACAGTGTTAAACCACCACTAGCTGTATATCTTTTCCTGTTTTTAATGTTTTTACTTTCAAGCTTGAAAAAAGTTCGTGAGAATGTACTAATTTAGGCGTGTGTATATACTTATCATTATCTACCCGCTGGGACTGTATATGCTATTCTAAACCAGATAAAGATTACACTGCCATTAAATATTTGCTCAAACTTTCAATCGCACCCCCATGAGGAAGAGCAATAACTTAACTGTGGATACTGTGAATATGCACTGAAATTTTTGCATAAACTGCACAGAGTAGTCCAATTTGATGCATAGGGGTGAATGTTTCAACTTTGACATTGTATATTCTGTTTCCTTGTAATATTACCTATTTTATCAAAATGTCGGGAAATCCAATGACCGTCGAAATTTGAATTTCCTTTCAAATGTTTCACAAAGGAATTGTTTCCTTATGCAGTTATAGCCCATTTATCTTCAAAAGCATAGAATTCAGAGAAAACTAGGAGAGAACAGCAAGATATTGAGGTCCACAAATATCAAGAGTTACAGCTAGTGGGGCTTTAATTACAGCTTTATCAAGAGCGTTCGAAGTAAAGATGATTGATCTACATTGTAGCAAAGTTCAGAACATGCATTGTGAAATGTTCCAATCACGACGTTCTGGAAAAAGGTTTCAGTGGTTGCATTATCGGAAATAAGTCAAACATTCCCTGGGGAGAAAAATATTGAACGTAATTACTTCACTTACAGCAAGAGTACTTATTGATGTAAACAGTATGTTCCCCTTAAACCTTCGACATTTAATGTGCTAGTTAACATGCACTTAAGGTTGTTTCCCCGAGTCGGAGAACACTCTATATTTTTTCTGTATACCGTGCAAGCATTTGTAATAATGTTCTCATACATGGTCAGCAATTGAATCGATTTCCTGTTTGTCGCATTTCAAATAAAGTTAAACTTTTATCAACAGTATGGATTGATGGCATCGAGCCTTATCAAGGAAATGGTTGGACTCACTACGACGGGACACCTTTGAGTTACCAACAATGGGGCAACGGTCGACCCTCCTCTAATGCGCCAACTCAGCGTTGCATTAGAATTACCTTGTAAGTTGCTTTGTCTCTTTTAATTTAATATCATGTATCTTAACACAGCAATTTTGCAACCCATTATGCCTTACATGTTGTCAGTGAAAGGTATTTACAATTCATTACTAGTGTAAGAGGGGCCGAACTTTATATAATCAGAAGCTTACAACGGTATTGGCTCCGAAGTTTGCACTTTTTTCATAAATAAAGAGGTTTGCATTAAAGAGGTAACTGTATTTCGTGCAATTTTTATTCAATATCTAACTGTAGCGCCAGCAATTTTGAATTGCCGTTTGATCAGGCATAAAATAGCCAATATCAGGAAGACTGGTTTTTGTTCTTATTCAAACAATTATAGGGAGTAGTAAAGACATAGTGTACGACAACCCTGAACCATGTGATATGCATGCCTATTATTTTATTAACACTTCTAAATGCGCTAGCTCATTTACAATAGTACCGATGAAAAAAGTTCGACCAATTAACTTCAGAGTCACTTGGCTGTTCACTCTTGGCACTGGTATTATATTAGCACTCTCCATGTGCTAAATTCAGAGCGACAATTACACTTGGAACTCTGCTATTAACAATGAGGTCGAAAGCAATACCAATTTTGCTGAAAATTTAACCGATGGTTTGATAAATTTCTTGCAATAACAGAGGCAAATATTGATCTCGGATATAGAAATAATATGTGTGAAAGACAATGACATTTTCAGGAAATTTTGCAATGGCAATGGGCAATGGCAATGCCATTTTAAGTAACATGCATAAATATATTATTAAACAGCTGTTCAGTCGAAGAAAAACCTCTGTATACCAAATATTTTACCTTAAAATTATATTGCAGCGTCCCCTAGATAACTACCGATAATGTATCCGATTATCTAAAATTGTGGCACATATTTAGAAATTTTCTACATCTACAGATTCCCTGGCATTCACAGGTACTTTGCACTCCATTATGCAAACGGCTTTGCCTCGTACGTTATGTTTTGCCTAGTTTGCTTTCGTCCATTATTGACCATGAAGGAATTCGTTATTGCGTGTATATACTATGGGTATCGTTTGTACCTTGCAGATACGCTCCACATGTGTTCTTGGATGTCTATTGTGGACACTTGTCAAGGTTCGCGTGTCAGTACAGTAAGTATCATTCGTTTCCGTTACCTGGTCAGAAAAATGAACCAAACATATGCAATATTAAGGTTTCACGTGAACTGTCACTGTTTATTTTCTAAGGATAAATCATTGTTTAAGTGTTACTGTCATTGACATCACATTCATCTAAATATGCTTTACATGGTGAGGCGGGTGAAGCATTTTCTATCGACGTAGATCCCTTAGGTCAGTACACTCTTTTTACTCTTACCAAATAAAACATACTCATCAACTGAATTATATATAAAAATAATAGGAAAGTAACGTTTCAACTCCTATTGAACAGAGTTGTCTTTCACCTTATAACGCCTATTTCATTTGGGTTCTAGTTTTTTTAATATTGTCATTGACTACAACTGTCGTGGAATTTTCATTATGAAATCTGAAAAAAATTAATAATTGTCTCGTTTTGCAAGCAAACTGCGCATCCCTCTTCTAGAATCTATTTAGTTACACAAGAAAAGGTGCCATGTTTTAAACACTTTTGAAATGGAACTTTAGCAGAAGCCCCTTTTCTTCAGCAGTCAGTTGTTGAATAAATGCTGACTACAAGTGCCTCCAAGTATACAATAGTCTATTTAAATATCGACTCTGAAATGTATGTTTAAGGTATAGTTTATCCATATGATAGAAAAGTAATAATGTATCTTCATGTTCTCCGTATCTCTTTCACAAGGCTTACTTTACCATATTCTTCCATAGATATTCGAGGTGCATACCTTTTACGTCCATGTGAATTTACCATGTGCTCTATTGTATATATTAGATGTGTCCTATCAGCCGAAAATGCCTCAAAATACGTCACTTTGGCACGATTCCGTGTACTACTCTGATACTCCGAGATGTAAGAACGCTGACCAAACACTGTCCCCGGCAATTCTGCGAGGGATGAGTACTATAAGACCGACTGATGCTGTCAAATCTAGAAATTATTCAACAGACAGCAAACAGCAGACAGTATTTCAGGAAGATACTACTAACACTGTTGATGATGTAACCCACGGTGTGCCTGATGAAAATATGACAGGCCAGCCAATTTCTTCGAAAGGTAGACAGAAGACATCATTTTTAGCGGTAGGCATATACAATGATTCTAATGATACCGTTACCAACCAGCCTTACACATCGTCAGGAATGTGGTATACGATGAATCAAGAAGAAAGCAGAGGAATGGAAAACACAATTTATAACAATGTAACAACGAAAAAAGCTAGCACCAAATACAGAAATCAAGCTTATGTAAGCAAGGTCGATGTAAAGATGTTATACTCGCAGCGTGGGGTTAGTAGATACAAGTCCTGTAAGTATGGTTCATAATTACATAAAGAAAATTATCAACATTTAAAGTAAAATAAAGATGAGTATCCCCATTAAGACACTCCCTAAGAATATTGCCGTGCTGTGGAATAAGATTTTTCTTAAATCATGGAAAAGATGTATGTACAAAAACTAACCGCAAACAAATTATTCCAGTGTCTTAGCATTACTGTTTTTGATGCAAAGATTTGATGACATTCAATAGCTATGCAAAATGTCTCTGCCTTTGCTATCTTTTGAAAGCACCTTTAGCGAAACAGCATAGTTAATATAATAGTTTATTGCTCTGTACGATTGCAAACACCTGACAAGGAAAGACGTGTTCTTAAGATTAAATTAAGTTATATTTAGACTTTTGTCTATGAGGTTGCACAGTGGTAGAGTCTACAATTAATTTAATAATCGATGTCCTAAAATCGATATCCCCGTCTCTCAGACAGCAAGCTAGTTGCACATATTACAAAAATATTGTTCCTGTTAGGTTAAACCCTTAGGTTTTCGGTTTATTGTCGTCTTGCTGGAGTAAACGTATCCACTTCTGTGTTGTCAGCAGGCCTTAAACTTCTTGGTCTAATCTCTATTTTGTTTATTTCTTGACAGGTAATGAAGACAGTGTCATTATTTATCTGTCCACTGCCATCATCCTGGCAATTTTGGTTGGACACTTGACAATTATACTCATAAATTTATATTTTATAAATCGTACTAATGATTGTGGCATATCTAAGAAATGAAGGCAATTTCAAAAATCAAGGCTACCTTTGTCAATGTGTACCAAGTTGCATATTTTACAAAAATGTTGCTTAATACTGCTATGATAAGCTGGCAGTCTTATTTGAAAATTAAAAGTGCTACTAGGCACGTAACTATATTAAGTTATAAGAATTTCCTGTACATATTTCTATTCGTACTTAGAAATTTTCAGCAATCGTTTAATCAGTCTAAACCTAGTGCTCTGTGTTCGTAGCAAATTTCGAAGTCAACGAAATAAATATCGGGACACGAGAAGCAATTTGCTAGCCTTTCATAGACTGTAAGAGATCCGTCACTGTTTTCAGACTTGGAATCAAAGGAATTTCATCGAAAACTCTGAAATTCTAGTACATCTTGCCGACGGGTTTGGGTAACTCACCACTCTAAAACAGAAATATAGAAAAGTTAAATATCAAAACAATACAATGTATAATTTACATATACAGACCTTTCAAATCCTGGTGTACCCTGCTAGTATCATCTGTTATTACATGACAGTATATATATATATATATATATATATATATATATATATATATATATATATATATATATATATATATATATATATATATATATATATGGGTATCATGACATGGTTTTCACTCGGATATCGGGCAGGGAAGAATTTGAAAGAGAGAAAAGCATGAGCCCGAAAGTGCCACAGGGGGTTACCTCTCTTGCATGGGAAATTTTAAGAAATTGATGTGTGCAATGGTGCTGTCTAGTCAAAACTGAGAGATGTTCAATTGTATTTTTCAAGTAAAACTGCCAGAACAACCCTAGGGGAGACCACGCGAAAGGGGATGTCCCCATCTTGCATCGACAATTTCGAGAAATTTATTTTGCAACAAAAATGAGCAACCCTCTTCCTTCTCTCCACATTTTGAGGAACTCCCTTGTGGCTTTGAATTTTTGGAGTGACGCCCCTCAGATTCCTTCCACCCCAGGCCGTAAATAATGACGGCTCACTAAGTGTTTTGGCCTAAGGAGAAGAAAAATGTTCCTCGACTTAAATTCACTGCGTTCTGGATTAGCCAACATTTGGTCTTTACAGTTCTGGCTAGAAAGTAATAAGTCGAAAAGACAAACATGTTTTCCCACCAAAACAGTGGTTTTCACAAAGTCGATAGCGAGTGACACGACCCTGAGACAAGTGATGCTGATTTCACTGCAAGAAGATATTGAATAAAGTTTATGGAAGTTCATTAAGGGTATTTCTGAAAATACAATAAAAGCTGCAGTTCATGTATCATGTGTTCCCGGTGTAAAAAAGATGAGCCAAATGTCGATAGGGAGGATGAAATATTTCAGGCTTCATCACACAGCTCCAAGGTGATAATTAGAACTAAGGCCGCGTTCAAAAAATATGGTGGGGGGGGGGGGCTGGAGGAATCGCGATTGGAATTTTTTTTTCAGATCCCCCCTCAATACCCTCAAAATGTTCAAGCCCCCCTCAATACCCTTAAAAATTTTCAAGTCCCACATATTACCATATAGCCGCATATTTATTAGAAATGCACGCGGGGTAAAAAGAAACATGTAATGTGTCGTTCTGCAAGCAGATGTTCAACACTACCTCTTAAATTGATTCATTTTTAATTGCATCAGTGGACTTTTTGGACTTCTCAGTCTAAGCCTACTTGAGTTTATCCAACTCTGGCCAGTTCAATGGCGCCAGCTGAAAAGCACAGAAAACGACAATCATGAGAGAGTATGGAAATTGTGTATTCCTAGCTATGTTTAACCAAATTGTGACAAAATGAGCATAGTGACCTACCAAATATTTTTTTCAAAAGTACAAGACATATACAACTTAGATGCCACTTATGTTTTACAAAGTTGACAATACTGGAAGGTTAAAATATTCCATGAAATTAATGTTTTAATCTCAGAAATTTGGGTGTAATAATGGCAAATGTGATAAAAAATAAATGATTCCATTTAGTCACACATTTTTCCATTTAAATTAGAGTACTTTACTGTTCAAAGTTTTACTTTTGTGTTATTGGTACAATGAGATGTGAAAATTTCATTCACTGCTTGAACTTGAAATGAATGGTTTTATATATTGATTTTAAGTGATTTTAGAAAAATTGACTTTTCATCATACATTTGCATAAGATCTAGTAAAGTGACCCCCATCTTTTTAGCTCACGTGTGTAAACACGTGGGCTAATGTCATAGCGATGTCTGTCTGTCTGTCCGTGGTGTGTGTGTATGTTAGTGTGTGTGTGTGTGTGTGTCTGTCTGTTTACACGATAACTCAAAAACGCCTGAACGGATTCAAGTCAGATTTGGTACACAGGTACCATAGGCTACTCGCAAGAACTGATTAGATTTTGGATAGTGTGGCTAGCATATTAATGAAGTTATGCAATATTGTTTTTTTCGTACAATGGTTTCCCTATGAAGACTGTAATGACAGTGTAGACATATATCAAGAAATACTGCACAAAATTTCATGAAACTTTTCAAGATGACAATCTCAGAACATTATGATGATACTGTGAGTGTCATGTCAATTATCTTCTCATTTGCATATTTAATGAACTTTTGTTATTAGTGAGACTCTGAAATTCCTGCACGAAACTTGATGATACTTGCAACAATTGATCTCATATGTATCCAATTATACTTAGAAGCATTTGGCAGTAGTGTCAAGTTAAAGAATAGCTCATTTGCATATTTTATGAAGTTTTGTAATTCGTGATATAACTCCGATACAACTTCACCAAATGTGATAAAATCTGCTGCAGATACGGATCTGACTGATATCTAACTGTAGTGTAAAGCATTTAGTGGTGTGAAGTTATTAACGGTTCATTTGCATATTTAATGAACTTTGTAATTAGTGATATTACTCTAAAATTACAGCGTTAAATTTGATGAAACTTGCTACAGATGTTGATCTGATAAATATCCAAGTGTACTGAGGAGCATTGAGCAGTGTCAAGTTAATAATTAGCTCATTTGCATATTTCATTAAGTTTTATAATTAGTCATATAACTCCGAAATAACTGCATCAAATGTCATGAAAACTGCTGCATATACTGATCTGGCAGATATCTAACTGTGTTGTAAAGCATTTAGTTGTGTAAAGTTAATTAAGGGTTCATTTGCATATTTAATAAACTTTGTAATTAGGTATAGGCCTATAACTCTGAAATTACGGCACCAAATTTTGTGAAACGTGCTACAGAAATTGATTTGATAAATATTTAATTGTATTATGAATCATTGAACAGTGTCAAGTTAATTAAGCAATAACCCCTGCCGCAGGTGGGTATACTCGAGATTTTGGTACAATGCGCGACATATAGCACGAGCCGATAGGCGAGTGCTATATTGAGCGAATTGTACCAAAATCGAGTGTATACCCGACTGCGAATTCGAAGGGGGTTATTGCTATTATATTATATCAACTTGCGTGTATTTGTTGTCTTACTTGGGTATTTTCATCATTCTAAGCGCCAAATGCAGAAATTAGATGTCTGAGAGATCGAACGTCGGAAATTCTGCGCCCGAGACCGAGCATTTTTATAAGTTGGGATTCCGTACAGGCACACAGTATCCTACGATAAATACGCATTACGTCGACATTGCATTTTATTCGCATGCAACACGAACGATACTTGTCAAAAAATACCTGCTGCTCGCACAGAGAAAATGGGTCAAGAGTTCAAATCAAAAGAAAAAAGTTACAATTTTTTTTTCGTAAATTTACATAAGAACAATAGTCCTGGCTTTTTTGGCATACTAAAAATAGATTTGTCTCATTCTGTACCGCATACCGTCGCGACATTCAGTGGTGGCACAGTGAAGTTACAGGATCTATTTTTGATGGATAATTCGGACGTTAATTGTACCAGAAAACAAGCAGTTTTAAAATAATCCAGACTTGCGAGGACTGCAACTGTGATGAACAGTTGTGCAGATTCTGAGTGTGTTGCCCGATGCAGGGAGAGCTGGACGCTGACACTGCTCGTTGCATTTGATGTCAAATATCGTAGCAGTCGCCAGGTGTCATCCCATTGTTATTTGAACTTCTTCGTCTACATCGTTAGGACATCCCGATCTGTTATAGCCCAAACTTTGGTAAATAATATCTGACATACCGTTACTGTGAGGAAGTGTCAATTTATTTGTGTATGAACGAATACTATCTTCCTTTTAAAGAGCGGTACTAGGATATATCGCGTCTTGACTCCCGCAAAGTGCACGCGCACGGTGCGCTGTCGCCCTAATATTTGTGTGCATCATACCCCAAACGTGCTGCTTCAGAGATGTCTTTCATCATCGATCCCAACTTATTTACACCAAGAGGTGAGTTACTGACCCACACTTTATCTGTGTATCAAAATTCGGTCTTCAGTCTTTGAAACAAAGTGGACTGTTTCGGTCTTTCTCGAGGGTCTATGGTTTAGATAGGTACGTTCAAATGCACCGACCGGGAAATTTTCGAAAATGCTGGTTTAGGGGCCCGTTTCAGCACTGCTATCAGTGCTAAAACAGTATTTTAGCATCGGTGGAATGAGCTCTCGTCCAATCAGAATGGCGCATGGTAGCATGATATAATATAATTTAGGGTTTATTAGTCCCCACGGACACCGTCCTGGGGGACTTATAGGTTTGGTCTTGTCCGTGCGTCCGTGCGTGTGTGCGTGCGTCCGTGCGTCTGTCCGTTCAGGCAGATATCTCAGACATGCCCTGGTCAATTTCTTTCAAACTTAGCACAAGAATAGTACCCTACCCCATACCGATGCACGTCGATTTGTTTCACAATGCGATCAAATTTGGCCGTGTTAGAGGACTTTTAGTTTACACCGCCATAGACTCCCATGTATAAGTCACTTCTCCATAGACTCCCATGTATAAGCCCAAGAAAAATAAAAATTAGTTTCCCATCGTATTCATATTGCAATAAGATGCAGTGACACAATTTTTAGTCCCTACGGATGAAGTCCAGGGGGCTTATAGATTGGGACATGTCCGTCCGTTCGTCCATCCGTTCGTCCATAAGTTCATGCAGATATCTCAGATATTTTGACAATATGTCATGTGACGTCAGTGACCTTTGACATCAAATATACATATTTGTCCATAACTCAGTAACCACAAGTGCTAAACCCTTCATATATGGTATGATTGGACACCTTATGACGCCACATATTGTACCTCATAAATTATGTGCATATCTAATTTTGAGCAAGCCAATAGAGCTAGAGGTCTGATTTTCAGTATATAGGGATAACTTAGCAATACAATTTGTTTGACAAAATGTCGCGTGACCTTGGTGACCTTTGACCTGAAATATACATATTTGTCCCTTACTCAGTAACCACAAGTGCTACAACCTTCATGTATGGTATGATGGGACACCCTATGAAGCCACATATTGTACCTCATTAATTATGCACATATCTAATTTTTATCGAGCCAATAGAGCTAGAGCTCTGATCTTTGGTATATAGCAATATATTTTTTTTACAAAATGTCACGTGACCTTGATGACCTTTGACCTGAAATATACATATTTGTCCATAACTCAGTAACCACAAGTGGTACACCCTTCATATTTGGTATGTTTGGAGACCTTATGATGCCACATACTGTACCTCGTTAATTATGTGCATATCTAATTCTGAGCAAGCCAATAGAGCTTGATGTCTGATTTTTGGTATATAGGGATAACTATAGGATAGAAGTTTTTTGACAAAATGTCATGTGACCTCGATGACCTTTTACCTAAAATATACGTTTATTTCAATAAATAAGTAACCACAAGTGCGATGTTCTTTATATTCAGTAGGATGGGAGACCTTATGACAACACACGCTTTACCTCATTAATTGTGCACATATCTAATTCTGGGCAAGCGAATAGAGCTAGAGGTCTGATTTTTGGCATATAGGGATTAATTAGGAATACAATTTTTTATTCAAAATGTCACGTGACCTCAAACTTTGACCATGATTGTACATATATATGCATAACTCAGTAACCACAAGTTCTATACCCTCCAATTTTGATAGAATATTAGACCTTAAGATGTCACATCTTGTACCTCATTTATTATGCGCATATGTATTTCTTGGCTGGCCAATACAGCTAGAGGTCTGATCTTTTTTCCAGATTTAGAACCAGAACTTAGACATGCCTCATGTGTTTCAAATTGGGAACAACGACATAGACATATGTGCCCATAGATCTCAACATACACTCCAGTGATACTTCTTAATGACCACATTTCCCTGCCCCATCAAGACTAATACTCCTATTACAAGTGGGGACTATGTCATTGTCAATGACTTGTTTGCATATCTAATGAACTTTGTAATTAGTGACATTACTCTAAAATTACAGCACTAAATTAAATAAAACGTGCTACAAATGTTGAACTGATGGATATCTAGTTGTCCTATGAAGCATCGAGCAGTGTCAAGTTAATTAACAGCTCATTTGCATATTAAATAAAGATTTTTAATTAGTAATTAAACTCTGAGAGTACTGTGCGAAGTTGAAAAAACCTGCTACATATAGTAATAACATATATCTTATTGTTCTGTGAAGGGTACTACTATTAATGAACCTGTTGTAAAACACGTGAGCATATTCAGTTCATATCCGGTTTCTCTAATATTTTATTGTTCTCATATGCCAGAATTCAGAAATCCATAGTAACTGTTAGTCCCCTAGTCTTCAATGTGTTGCTCTCTGGCTGGATCTTGTGTACAAGTAGATGTATGTTTCACTGTCAATTGAGTGTCCTATGACCAAAACTCTTCTTAAACTACATCAGAGTCAGAGCTACATATATCACTGTCACTGCCAGTACGGAGTAGCAGGGCAGTAGTTGTATCAACTTTTTATTTTGATATTTTTGTTCAGTTTATACAATTGCGTTCTTGTTCTACGCCCTATAGCATGTTGAGCTGTCAAATGTTCAGCTTGCCAACACAGCCTACATGTACCGTGCATTTGTATCATTCAATTATTACCAATATTTAGACAAATGGGCTTTGTTGACAAACTGAATATTGTGTTTTTCAGCATGCTGTAGAGAGACACCAAGAAACTGTATTTGATACATTGCATAGAAAATTGAAATATTATCAACAGTTGCAGCTCCTGCCCCATTACAAGGCCAACTTGTTTTACGAAAATTTAATGGCGTTCATGCATTTTATAGATTTTTTCAAGATTAAAGACATAAAATGTGACAAAACGGTTCTAGATTTTGGTTAATTATTACTAACATTAGAACCATTGGACGACATCAAAATG
>LD345167.1:46345-58343 GCA_001465055.1 Ptychodera flava | reverse complement strand
ACATTGAAATATTGCGAAATTGATATGTGTTCTGATCACTGCATATACAGACACAGAGGAAATTATATTGCATCGCAAAATCAAATTGAGTTCGGATTTAAGTTCAAATGTTCTTCAATTCATTGAATGAAAAATACAAAAAAAGTGTATACAGAGTCAGTTTTCAATCGAGTTCTTGACGATCACAAATCACTTCCACAAATCTGTAATCTTGGCTTGACAGCGGCCGGAACACATCGCACTAAACATAACGTCTTCCATTTTGGAAAGTTCAGAAAATACCGACGAATCAACATTTTCGCGGGACTGCATGTAGCGTCGTAACTGTTGTAGACATTGCATTGCTTCTGATGTTGAGGGGATCTTGTATAACAGACATATCTTTCAGCATGCCCTTCTGTAAGCCCTTGAATTTTATATATGACACATATATATCACAGATATCTGGATGTTTAATATTTTTCGACGAGCTCTTCGGGCGCGGTAATTTAATATGTAAGAAATATATGTCAGAGATATCTTAATGTTTGCAAATTGAAAGTCTGCTCTGCAAACTGTACTAATCATGAAATCTGCAGTTCATGAAAAGCATGACACATTCCTGATACTTTTCTGTTTTGCTCTATGAGAATTCAGAATAAAAAAGCAACATGCACTAATATTTCACAATATAATTGATACAGACTACAGTGACATACTTTATGAAGAGAAAGTTGACTATATTTTTCGTTCTCATTGCTGAAACTATTTTCCTTCACAGCTTTTCTGACTAAAATAATAGTAAACGTAAAAAACAGTTTTTGTCATTATTAACTGTGCTTTCACGATTTCAATGTTCAAAGAAAGGTCCCGTCAGACACTGCGCACATCAGATTTGGCTAAACTTATAAAAATAGCTTTCTTATGGCTTCTCAGAAGATGTACTTGGATGACTGGCAAGTATAAACACGAATCAAAGTTTTAATTTACTGCTTTTCTCTCTTTGATATTGATGACTGAAGTCGATTTATGTGGAAAAGTACTGGACATCCGGTTATGCATAGAAAGTGTGAAATACATTCACAGCTCATTCAAAATACAGTATTACAACTTAAAATTGAAACTTTGAAATTCCTATTTTTCAACTAACATGTCAGCAATTAATTTCATTAAAATACAGAATGACCCATATATATATATATATATATATATATATATATATATATATATATATATATATATATATATATATATATACATACACACACACACACAAAAATTACTTTTGCCACGCGGGGGTCCAATGTATAACAATCTGAGACAGAAAAAAATTCCACAATATTACTTTAATCCACCTCTTGTACATAAGTTCACGATACTTTTAACATCTCATTATACAAATACAATAAGGAAACTCAGTAGGTTTATTTTCTATGCAACAAAACTCAGAGATGACACAATTAATAATTAATGTACTATTTTTATTCGTTGCCCTGCTGTCATCTGTACATTTCTAGCGACCAGTTTATAACTTTTGCTTTTTGATTTGTACATTTTGGCCGGAGGCCATCAGTACTGAAGTAAACTTATCTATCTATCTATCTATCTATCTATCTATCTATCTATCTATCTATCTATCTATCTATCTATATATATATATATATATATATATATATATATATATATATATATATATATACATACACATACATACATACACACACACACACACAGAAATTACTTTTGCCACGCGGGGGTCACCCTGATTATGAAAAGCTGGTTTGAATAGAGGGAGTCGGCCCCTTTTTGATATCGGCAAAAGATGACAGGATCCACCGCCCACCCCCTCTCTCCGGCTGAAGAAAGTTACCAGTCCCCAAAGAACAGGCACTTCCCTTCAAGGTATGTACATTATATAGGGGGGTCAAAGTTCAGGCATGCCCAGGCAAGTTCAAGCATGTCCCTTCCATACGGGTTTTCTCCATATTCAAAAGTGCGAATGAAGACGTGAACTGCAGTTCAAGTATCGCATTAGCTCCTTGCCGCGTCGTATCGGGCTACATCTTGACAAACTTGAAAGTGAAGCAATTTCACCTACTCACCGTTCACATGGATAATTAATGAATACTACGTAATCAGGGAGAATGTCCTTAAGCAATTCATCAAACTTTATGAAACTTTGTACAGGTGAGTATCTCAGTGTTAGAAGGTATGCAAAACATAAAGCAAGTCCTGTCAATTAATTACCAATTGACATGATTAGGGAGCGTTCAGCTATTATAGCCGGGTTGGGCCAGCAAAAGTTTCCTGTGCATCAGTCAAAATAAGTGAGCCCCCTACCCAATACACCAAAAAATTGATGATCTCCCTGTAAGTGACAAACATTTCATGACACCCCACCCCATTACTTGAGTAAAGTTACACACACAAACAGCGGTAAGGCGATAGAATCCCAAAAACGATTCTCAGATTTTTTCCAATGACACCCCGGACAAACTCACAAAGTCACAATGAGTTAAAATCTCCCCTTCTGACTTACTACAATTTTGAAATCCCCCTCAAAGGGATGGGACAGAAATTACAGGAGGGTAGCAATTTGTGCAAGCATTTTTGAGGGGCCGTGAAATTTCACGCATGCATTTAGGGGAGGGCCACCATATTTTGCGCAGCTTCTTAGAAGGCAAAATGTGGCTGATATAGTGCTTCATCCTAAGATATCAAATTATAATACATGGCAGAGTATTGGGCAAATTGTTAACATCTTCCCATGAAAAACAATCTATATTTGTACATTTTACAGATATTTGATGATTCATGTAAATGTAAAATGCGCGTGTGTGTACAAAATTTGATGTTTTGATTTAATTGATAATGTTGATACACTATACATGGTAGTATATGAGGAAGCTATGAAATTTCTTTTCCAATACAAAGCTACGTATTTTTTTGTATTTATTGACGTTTGATAATTCATTTCAAAATTCTTGATTAGACCAGGGTGATTATCAGTTGATGTGTGTGCAAGAACTTTGATTTTGGAATTTCATCGAAATGTTGATTTACTATACATTGAAGTCTATTAGAAAACTATGAATAATTTTTTTGCAACCTAAACTATCTAAATCTGTGGTTTTAGGTTTTATAGTTTGACAAGTGATACAAATGTACTTAGTTCTAATATGGGTGTTTGAAAGTTCAGATGTGGACAGCAATTATGATGTTGGAATTTCACCTTAAAGTATTATTTCACTTTTCATGGTAGTCTGCAGGTAACTGATAAATATTTTCCCTGACAAAAACTTGCTATATCTCTAATGTATAAGTAGTTGGAATTGTTCATTGCCCTCAGTAAGCTCGATTTACAAAAAAGACAAGCCTCAGAGTTGACAAGGTGAATGTTCACATGAGAGATGAATATACGTTTGTTCAGATTTACAGTTAAATGACTTCAGAGAATGGACTCATGCATGCAGTGAATCACCTTTACTTCCCAGAATATTTTTGAAGACAGAAACTGCTTTTTGACGGGAGGGATACTTATGAAAATTACGAGACCCCCCTCTCTGTGCTGTTTGAAAAATACATGACCCCCTTGCAGTTTTCAAATTCAAGGTGATTCTTCCCCCCCCCCGGATTTTGCCGGCCTACACCCGGCTGTATTAACTGAGCGTGGCTGGCCAGAATTTTGTAGCACGGTGATATAACAATCAAGAAAGCTGACTATGGTAGCAAGTTTCTTCTGTTATTAACACAGGGTATTTTTTGTTCATATCTGGCTTTACGATTTTTTCATGTCAAGAGCTATTACTCAGACATTAGTTGAATTTTGACATTTTAAGGGCCGGTACATCAGATACCTAATTCTGTCGAACTTTGTAAAAGGAACGTATGCTATTTATACTAATGTTCCTGTGTTCACACTAAAATACAATCCAATATGGCTATCAGTCACCGACAGGTCCTTGGTACTCTTCTTTCCTTTTTGTATTTGCATAATGTTGACTTTTTAACCCAATTACATGCAGGGACTATGTCATCGTCAATGCCTTGTTATCCTATACAAGTTTTTATCAAATTTATTTTTGCAACTTTCATGATGTACACACCAGTCATTAACTAGTGCTATACATTTTTCAGACTGGTTTCTATTCTTACTGTTTTTATGTTGAATACTCTTGTTTAAATATACATACATGGTTCCAAACATATCATTGAATGCTGTTTACTCTTTCATGTCTTGCCTGTAGAGTTCTTAAGCCAGGTACACTTTAGTGCTGATTTTGCATGGACAGACTTGCCACTTTTGACAAATAGTGCTGTACTGCAAGATAAATTCCATGATACACTCTCCTACAGCCTGTTTATCAGAAATAAACGATATGGATGGCTTTCAGTATATCCGACTTGCTTTTAGAATCTGAAAATTCGTTGATGCCTTTGTAGAAAACCGTGACACAGACTTCAAGAGGCATTTCATACTTACATGTACTAAAACAGCACATTTCTTTCTAATACGGAAAACCAACCAATATTGAAAATATTGAAATCTCCTCGAGAAATGCATCGCTGTATATTTCAGACAGAAAAATCTAGAAAAGAAATCAATGTCATTGAGAAAATGTGAAGTTGGTGTCACTGACTTCCTCAGGGACATATATTGCCTAAAATACATCTTTACGTTTAACGTAAAGATGTATTTTAGGCAATATATGTCCCTGAGGAAGTCAGTGTACAATTTAATTTTTTATTCAATTCATACTGTTTTATGGCATTTTAGCCTCTACAGAAGAACATGCCATTTCGTTTCCTTCAAGTTAACATTCCTACTATATCTTTTACACAAATGCTGACTTAGCATAATTTCCACTGCATTATGTTAAGAAAGAAATGGTTTAATCTAGACATCTAGCACATTAATTAAAAGGACTTTTCTATGGCTTCCCTCTATACAGTCTTTTTGAAAATTGCGAGAAAATTAAATATTAAAAAACGTATTCTTACATTTCTACACGCAGGTGAATTAAATCTGCCGACACTGTATGACTTGGTAGTAACTATCAACCTCAATTACAAAATTGTCAGTTAGCATGGTACCTTTCAACGACGCAATGCAACGTCTAATATTGTTAAAATGCACTGTATGGGGCATGTTGTGCTGCACTAATTTTAACCAACTTCAACTGACGGTGAATTGTGAACTTAGAGGATAAGAATTGAGAAATTTAACAGCAAACGACAATGTCATACTCTCACTCAAGTCAAATTGCTATTAAAACGCACCTGTGGTCTGAACACGCTAACGGCTTCGATGTTGCCTCACTTCCCGAAAAGTTTAAGATATTTTACTATAATTTGATGTAATACTTCAACGGCTCGAAATTTCATCCATTGATTTCCATTTTGGTCCGACTGCATGTACGAAACGCCTTGCCTCAAGTTTACCCTCAGACGTAAAGCAAGGATTGAAGTAGGCATATTTTCTCACGTATGCATCGGACTCCTCTCGTAATTTGAGCCAATAGCATACATCATAATAGTTTTAGGCTGTCATTCACAAATAACGGTAGGGGGGTGGCTTGAGAAATCGTGATTAAAATCTTATATTTTTCATTTCCCCCTCAATACCCTAAACAAGTACCCCCCCCCCCAAAAAAAAAGTATCACAAGCTCATATATAAAAAATAATGTGCGCGCAGAAAAAATAAACACGTATCACGCCATTCCGCTCGCAGATGTTCAACACTACCTGTTATCAGCAGTTTGTAAAGTCATATTCCTAAAGCAAGTTCTTAAATTGAGTTAATCCGACTCTGGCCAGTTCAATTTCTCCTGCCGAAGAGTACACAAGATGACGATTATGGGAGAGTAGGCAAATCATGAAGTCTTGCTAATTGTCATATTGTAAAAAAATTAGCACAGTGAATTATTAAAATTTGTTTCAAAAGTACAAGACATATATGAATTAGATGCTACTCAAAATTGACAATACTGAAAGGTGAAATATTCCGTAAAATAAATGTTTCATCTCTGACATTTTGGATGTAATAATGGCAAATTGGTTAAAAAATAAATAATTCCATTTAGTCACATATTCTTTCATTTAGTCTTTTACTTGGTGAAGTTTTACTTTTGTATTATTTTATGATGAGAATGTGAAAATTTAGAAAATCATGTATGGTGACCCTACCTTTTTTCTTTAATGTTTGATTATTTTCATATGCCAGAATTCAAAAATCCCCGATAACTTTTCAATTCTCCTGTTCTTCCATGTGTTGCTCTCTGGCCTTATGTTGTGTACTTCAAGTATGTTTCACTGTCATGAGCGTCATTTGACCCAAACTCTTCTTCAGCTTCTGTGTACATCAGAGTCAGAGCTATCTCTGTCACTGCTCAGGTATGCAGTGACAGTGACACTACATTAGCAGGCGGTAACTGACAGTGACACTTCCCGCAGGGAGTAGCTGTATTAACTTTGATAATTTTGACAATACTGTTCTACTCCCTGTAGCATGTTGAACTGTGCAGTATTCAGCTTGCTAACAGAGCCTTTTATCACTGACAACTGACTGTCAGTCTGGACTCTAATTAAATTATCACCTAATACATATAAAACAATGCAATTAAAGATTTGTTTACATTGAATTTGTTCGGTTTCCATAGGAAAAATACATTGTTGCCCTTTTCCACAGATTACATCAGTATTATCTTCCCATTTTAATTTATCATCCAAAGCAGACCAAGTTATCCATCTTTTCTGACGATTTCAATTTCTGCGCCCTATATCGTCACCCTTGACTTCTCAACTTCTTAACGATGTATACTGCACCCTTTAAAATCCTTCTATAATGATCAAACCTGAATTATCTTCATTAAAAAGGGTCTTGGAAAGGTATATATAACTATTTTGAGGTCTGACAGGTGCTTTATTAATGCAGATATTATCATCTCCGACAACACTGTCAAACATGACTTCTACTTCCTTCAAGATTTCAGAAAATACCTCTGTGCGAAAGCATTTATTTATCTCGTCACTCCCTGAAACAACTATTTTTAGTGAACGACACAAGGTTATAGTATTTCGCTATCATAATCATATGCGTAAACAGCTACACAAAATTTTATGATCAGACCAGCCAGGGAGAAAAAAGTACATTATCAAGTACAGTTTTACATTTACATCGCTGAAATGCGCCATTGTTATTTGGTAGTTTCTTTACACATATCAGGGCAGGTTTGCTTTATTCACTCCTAATCAACAATGACAAATCATGGTTAATTGCTCTCTTGCAAATTTAGTGATTCACCTCAACATCTGTTCACAGCGAAGCAGACTTGGTAAACTTTGATAGCAACCTTACTGCGATGTGATTTAATGTCCGCCAAATGGTACAAAATTTAAATATTGATCAATCGTTCTGATTTAAAAATTGATTGGTATGAATAGTGATTGGTCACCACTCCCATGTAAGATGCTAGTTTTAGTGAGTGTAGCCACGGAGTATTGTTGCCACGTTGTACAGTGCAATCGATTAAATACATCAGCATTTATTGTTCTGGAGCAAGTGACCTCCAGGTAACTCGCAAGATTAAATCCGCCATTACTTCTCTGAATCATAAATCCACAAACCTCCGGCCCAATGCCTCGCACACCCAACAATCCGACCACCACAGTCCATCATAACCTCTCCAAATGCATACAACATAAAATGCGGGTGGGGTCTGTGTCATTAACAATGACTTGTGATACCTACAGCAAAAGCCGGGAGCAAAGGGCGACAAAGTAATTTGCAAATTTTCATTTGTTTTCCTCAACTTTTCATTTCGCTTTAGCAATCTATAAAAGCAGTCACCCAGCACTTTTGCCTCTGATATCAATTTATTATCGACATGTGCCTGTATTTCTTCTTCTCTATCAGGTTTTTCTATACACCGAATCGGATTTCTTGAAAGGGTGTCAGCCACTTTCACTACCAATGCTTTTCCAGGAATGTGTACTGAGTTTGTGTTGTATCGCATCAACCTTAGGGACTGGACATAAATTACAGCGGGGATGGGCCAGTGTTTTTCCAAACACCGCTGCATCAAAAAAGTGACCCTCCTAAAGTTCATGCACAAAAATTAGTGACCCCCCTTATCCGTGCATGAAAATAAATGACCCTTCCCTGTTACTCAATACCCCCCAACAAACCTGCAATGTGTTCAAGTCCCCCTTCTGACTTGCTATACTTTTGAAACCCCCCTCCCAAAAGGAAGGCAAACTTTGGCTGATTCAATCTTCCTTGTGATATAAGATTACAAAGGATGCCACACACACAAAATATTCAATGATACAGCTTTTTAATAATATGATAACAATCATGAGTAATATTAATACAAATACATAGGAGCCCTGCCATAAAAAACAGAAAAAACCTCAGTGAGGCAAAAAAATCTGAAAAAGCATGAGTCTCCTTTCGAAATGATCAAAAAGTACATGCCAAAGTTATAGAAACTACATTCCATTGGTTAAGGATTAAGTACATACCAAAGTTATAGAAACTACATTCCATTGGTTAAGAATTAAGTGCATACCAAAGTTATAGAAACTACATTCCATCGGTTAAGAATTTTGTAAATACACCAAATCAAACATAGTTCAGTCGACCAAATCATTTCAGCAAGGTGAGGACTTCACGTGGATTCATATCTTCATTATTCAGTTCTGTACAAACTCCAGCGGTACTCTCAAGACCTGATAGCGTCCAAAGAATCTGAAAGGAATTAATTAAAATAATACTGAAGAAGGCATGTGCTGAAAACCAAACTGTTGGGTATAGTAGAAGTTGTATTTATTTCATCAGTACCATTGTTAGTGAAACTTTTCAGAATACACGTATGTTTACCGAATGTCAAGGTATGCGCAAGTTCGTTGATTCCTTGGCATAGGACCAAATTACTGCAATGTCTACAGTAATTACATTTACCTTTCATAGGATTTCGAATTTGTTTCTTCCTGCTACTGAAAGAAAACATTCAGATATGTTAGTTAAATAAATAAACCATTGGAATTTGAAAAATAACAGTATCAAATCAATAAACATAAAGCACAGACAATACATGTACAAACATTAGAGACAACCTGTCCATTTAAAATTGAGTCAATTGTTCAGAAGTACTTTTTGGCACATGATTTGAGCCAAGACCATGGTTTCTTCGCAGTGTGAATTGGACTGGCTCAATCCACAACTGTATCTGATCTTGGCAATTTTATGGGGTTCTGTAACACACCCATGAGGAGCCAAACGAAATTTTGTGGACAGGCATAGGACGGACACACACACACATTGACACAAAGTACTCCCTGAAACTGTGCAAATGTTTTGGTTCCTCAAATTGTCACTGCTCCTTGATCATTGGGGAACATGCCAGTTGCTGACCTAGCTGTGATCAATGTAAATTAAAGTTGCCATACTTATTGTCCGGCCCTGTCTTCTTGTCACTTGGGAACACTTGTGTTGACTACCATGTCAATTACATCTGTGATGGTTTTCAGCTGGTTCTTACCTGTAAATAAAAAATACAAAATATTACACAAGTACTCCTTTGCAGTGTCTTGTTTACATTTCATATTTCTGCTTACCTTGAATTTCCTTCTAATTTACTGGTAGCAGGAGTACCTCTGATTGGATTATAGTTTGCTGAAATAAATTAAAAATGGTATCATTATTAAAAAAAAAATTGAAATACAAAATGAGGAAAGGATTAGACTTTATCTCTTTATATGACATAAAAGATGTATTCTCATACCAAAGTCAAAATAAATCTTCTTATAGTCACTCTCCATCTTCTTCATGTTGCTTTTTAACATGCAGCAGATCTATGTTACCTCATGTCAGGTTAGAGCCTGTAAAGGAAATTAAAAAAAACACAAAAGTTAGTCTTGCACTCAACAGTTAATTCAAGAAGTAGACAATAATCCCACATCATTAGAAGCCTTTCTTGATGTTCCCAAGATAGAAATTTTATGTGTGCCAAAAATGTAACAAACAAGACAGAAATTTTGTATGTGCCAAAAATGTTTTAAGATAGAAATTTTGTGTGTGCCGAAAGTGTAAACACGGGCTTTGAGCGCAGCCAATCGACAGAGAATCGTATGCAATCACAGAGAGACCAGTTTTTTTCTGACAGCAAAGCGCAGCAGTAGCTTATGTTAGTAAAAAAATATTTAACTGGCGGACACCTCATTGATCCAAAAAGTATATGTTTTGTTTCCTAACATGTAGTCAATATAAGATGAAGACCATGCTTCATGAACAATTTCAAGATGGCTGCATCTTAAGTAGAACTGACCAATGGGATTCAAATGGGAAAATTTGATACACTACACTTTTAAAAAAAGATATGAATTTAAAGGAATACAAATTTGTTCTAAGGAGCTCACATCTTGTGCATAATAAAACAACTGATGTTGAAAACTGTATTTAAATGGAAAAGACTGGTTAAAGCTCCAAATGACAGTGAATGCCATTTTCAAAACTGCATGTAGCTCAGTCTGGTCATTGTGAACTGTAACCCCAAGGAGAAAGAATGTGATTTTGAAGTCTTGTCCAAATATAAAGACACAATTAGCATAACATGTAATAGGTTATCATTTGAGTGTTTGTCAAAATTGAAATTGACCTTGAATTTAAAGTTGTAGTATAATTACTGAAACTGCAGATTTTAACACAAGTTCATTGACCTGGTAACAGATCCCAGCAACTGGCCTTGATCTCCATTATATTTAAAGGGGAGAGTGTTGGACACTCAGTAAATTCACTGGACAAATTTAAGCATTTGTATTAGCTCAATATGGCCTGTATATATGAACTCTGAATGACTGACATTATGTAAATGAGGAATCCTGGTGAAATTCTATCCAGTGGAAGGGATATTTTAAAAATAAAGCTTTGACAATTACTGCTGATAATTTGATTACCATCAATCTTCATCAAATATCACTTAATATGGCAGTATAGTTGTCAATTTAGCATATTTTATGAAGTTATACAAGAGTTACTGCACCTTGAAGTCTACAATTAGACCATACATGCATTTGAAAGGAAGTGTTATACAATGTCTGCAGACTTGATTATGATAATCATTGAATGAACATTTGGAAAAGAAATGATTGCACTTTGTAGAGTTAGCATTTGATTGTTCATTGCACAGACAAATGTCAATGACCCAGCAGTTCTAGAGAAAATGGAACTTTCAAATGCAATCTTGCAAATTTCACTACACATTTTACAAATTAATGATAGATAATCCCTAGGGCCTTTTTTTCCAAACATTAAAGGGACTGGACTACTGATATTGAATATTTTCCATAAAAATGACAGCAATGTTCCTTAAATTACAATATTTCAGACTTCATCAAACATATGGTCACCCCAGGGATTCTCCTTACCAAATAACAAATCATAATGGATGTTTTAGGAAAAGTGTTAGATATAAAGGGCAACGGTCAACAACAGAATTAGACGACTACCGGCAACCACTTAGGGATGGACCATTANNNGGAGGGGGGGGGGTGGTCACAATGAAATTGTGAATTTTTTGTTTTACTATTGTAAATTTCTAAAAAAATTTTTTTCCAATTGAGATTAGCTGTGCAAATTTTGTTTCTCAGAGTAAATTTTCAGATTTATAATTTTTTTTAGTTCGTCGCTGTCTGAAGATAAAGAGGGCAAAGATGTGGTGCCAAGCACCACAAGCGGCCACGCAAGCGGTCACGGGGGGGGGGGAGGTCAGGAGAGGGGTGTCCCCCTGCTGCTGTTGGAGCTTTTGAAAAATAGAGATAAAAATGGTGTTATTTGGTGGCACTTTGAGAGCATTTTTTTCGGATTACACATGGTCTTCTTGCTCCTCAGTAGCTTCCTATAGTTTTGAAAATTATGGTTTCCTGGCTTCCCTTTCTACTGCGTGGTGAAATGCCTACATTCACCCCACCAAACATCATGCATATCTCATGATTTACAATTGATTTTGACAAGCTGAG
>LD345167.1:30248-45694 GCA_001465055.1 Ptychodera flava | reverse complement strand
GCAAACTAGTTTGAAGATTTTTTTTTTCCTAACTTTCTGCTCTGAAAATTTTTTTTTTCTGTTTTTGACCACCCCCCCCTCCCAAGATCTAATGGTCCGTCCCTTATTTGATAACATCTTCATTTCTGACAGCTGAGCTAAGAAGCTGATGGGTTGCAGAGGATGATAGCCAACAATTTTTGATAACCCCTGCCTTGTGACAGCCGACCTAAAATTGACCTATAATTTAAATATGGAATTTTGTGAACACTGTTTTCATAATTTCTCAATTAAGTCATCACTTTGACAAACTTTGACACTAGTGAGCATACTGGAAAAGATGAACAGTTTACGATAATGTTCTACAGTGTAAAACTTTGAATTACAATTTATGATCATTGGAGACAGGTCAAGATTAAATCTCCAGAATGCACTTCTTTATCAGTCTAGGTAAAGGACAACACTGTATGCATGCACACAGGAGTACAACTACTCCATGTGTATACAAGGTGAAGTTCAATTTACAAAGGTGCACTTGAATTGGAAGGAGGTTTCATGTTTCTAAAATTTTGGTAACTTTAAGAAAAATAATAGTTTTTTCCAATTGTTTGTTAATTTAGTTATCATACACTGGAAATTTGGTGACAGTCATTGAGCCTATGTAAAATAATAGTGGTAAAGCATGTAACATCAAACAGTCATTACCAGTAAAAGCATTATTTTATTAATCAAGTACCAACTCCTAGAACTCTCATTTTATGGTTCTTTGTAAATGGTTTGAGATGTTTTGAATTGGTAATACATGAGAATGTGTACCTTATGCAGAAACAATGCAAATAACCTCATAGAAGTGAGTATAGGCTTTTGAGGTGTTTTGATGATGCCAGGTAGCAGTTATTATGCAACAATGATACAGAGAGACCAACAAGCAATTGCAGTCGCCAAGTATGATCACTAGAAATATACTTTGTAGTTTGACTTTTTCTTAACCTAATTTGCCAGGAACTTGTAGTTTATCGGAGTTGGTAACAAAAGACAAGGTTGCTTACTTCAAATGGTATTTCATTTTGAATGAATTGCTTTCTGTAGCAAAAGATTCCTCTTTAGTCAACATCTTCACTTAAGTCCAAAGACATTCAATTCCAGTATTTTAGGTCCCAACTCAAGCATATCAGACATTTATAAGGGCAAGATGTTTTCATTATTTAAACAAAATACAATTATAAAATTCAACATTCATGCCATTTGCTGTGAATAAGTAAAGATAAACTCATTAGAGAGCATCATGTCCGACCATATTGCATGTCACCATATGTCATTGATTGCTGGGTGTTACTTATCATCTCTCGACCGGCGTAGTTGTGATTCACATGAACCCCTCAACTCGCCACGTTGGTCGGACACTATTCACTCTCCCTTGTAGACTGAAACTGTACCCTGTTGGCTAGTCCACTCCCCTAAGCCTAGCTGTCTATGGTAACAGTAGTCCACGTCTGAGGGTCATATTTAGGGGAGTTATTATGAAGACCATAGTTCATTGGTCCTGCTATAAAAATTATTGCCAAATTTTATTTCTACCCAGACCACACAATTATTATTATTATAATGCATATCAGTAAGTGAACACTTTTACAAATTCACAGCTAAAGCCTTAAGCAAAGCACAATTTTTCAGCGCTTATAGACAGTGTACTTGTTGAGCTGCCACTGCACAATAAAATACCTATTTTCAATATTACAAATTACAGATCACCTTATAAATACTAGTTTACATTGAAGTTTGAACCCAAAGTCCTTTCATCTCTTAGTCTCATGGATTTAAATGTGGTTAGTTTCATCTTTAACTGAAATTGCTTATAGTATATTATTGCGTATAGAATATTATCCTCATAAAACAGCATAAACTTGTCTTCAGTTACAAGTAACACTGCAAGATTCGACAAATTATTTCAAGATTGTCAAACTATATCATTGTATTGCCAAATCATTTGAAGGATTTCTCAGTTGATTGTTGGTCTATCAAAATGATACACATCAGTTGTACAATTGTTGGTGAAGAAAGAGAGTCAGCTTTAATTTTCTTAGCTACTTTTATCGCACTGGTGTTTTGAGTCGAGGTGAAAGCAAACCAAATAATGACACTGACAATCAAAATATTTGTCTGCTTTGTACTACGGTTGTTCCCTTGTTATTGACATTTTGAACTTGAAATGTTAACATTCGTGGGGTTGTCTCTGCATATATACGTTCATGTACATGTATTTAACCAAATTCCACTTTGCAAATGTGAGACAAAATTTTAAGGCATCAAAGTCCTTTCAAGTGTAGTGTAATTGCTGGCAGGTAAATAGAGCTTGCCCTACTGAAATGACTGCTTCAAGATGCTACAATATACGCTTTGTGCATTTCTATCTTCTTTAGCAAAATTTCTAACTCTAACATTTTCCTCAATATATTTGTAGTAAATTTAGATTGACCTCCTGACAGCTCACACAATAAAAAAAGAACTTTGCCCAGCCTTTTAGATAATTTATGTAGTGTGATTCTGCAACATCGATCAGAATCCTATTATCGAAAGTACTTGTGGCAACTGCATTATAACTTTGTAGTTAACAAAAAAGAATTGTGTGGAGGTTGTGTAGAGTGCCTACGTATAAAACTTGAATTGTCACATGGGAGTAGTTGTCAATTAATTTTACAGTGAAATTGTTTTGAGAATGTCTTAATGCCATTTGGAAGGTAATATTGCAATAAAATAAATAGTATCTGTGTGCATGATATGGTGTGTTGTCCTTATACCAATAATTTGAATCACAACAGAATAGCAACTGCCTTGGAACTGGACCATGGGTTTTATATGTCATCATGTCACTAAGCCACAAGTTAACATTTTAATATTCAATTTTGATGACATCTAATTGATAAAATGACATAAATCTTGTTTATTAACCAAAGTTTGAGAGGAAAACAAAATATTGTGGCTTTGAGTTTTGATAGACTTAAACCCAAAGGTTAAAACAATTGCTGTTTGTTGTTTATCAAGATCAAAACAGCAGTTTGTTTGTGAATATACACCCTGTTGACAAAGCTGTACATGTACATGTTTTGGAGTCAAACCCTTAAATTATGAAGGGTTTATATGATATAACACGGTGGTATTTACTTTTGAAGGGTGAATGGTCATGTTAGTGATTTTTATCTGAATTGAACAAAACACTATTGAAGGCGTAGTTGTCATTTGAAGTCTACACTGATTTTTAGTTTCTGAAATTTAACAAAAACATGAAAATGTTGAAGGCCCCTGAAAACATTTCCATGTTTTTGTTTACATACCGGTAGATAACTATAAAAGACAATGTTCATGGATAAAAGATGTTATAACGCATCAAGCAAAGTGGGTGAAAGTAGGTATGGTTTTGGCTCACTACCGCTTTTTACTGACTTGCCAGAGTAGTAATTGATGCTGGTCAGGTGTTTTGAGTTTGAACGAGTTGAAAGGCCAAATTTCTTGTCATTGCAGCTTAATGATTACTATTTTACACATTTGTAAGAACTCTCAAGTTCTTTTGTTCAGATGAAAATCAAAATGGATTCTGAGAAATAGAGCTCACAATGAGTTTTAAAACATAGCCGTACCTGTTTCGTTGTCAAAACCTAATATTATGAAGGGTTTATACAATATAACATGGTGGTTTTACTTTTGAAGGGCGAATGGTCATGTTAGTGCTTTTTATCTGAATGAAAAAAATATTTGAAGGTGTTGATGTCATTTGAAGTCTGCATTGTTTCTTAGTTTCTGAAATTTAACAAAAACCTGAAAATGTTGAAGGCCCTGAAAACATTTCCATGTTTTTGTTAACATGAAAAACTGTAAAACATGATGTTCATGGAATATGTTATATCACATCAAGCCAAGTGGGTGAAAATAGGTGTATGGTTTTGGCTCAATGCCGCTTTTTAGTAGTAATTGAGAAGGGTCAGGTGTTTTGAGTTTGAACAAGTTAGTGAAATGGTTTTGGCTCAATAACGTAAGGCAAAGCAAAACATGTCCCATAAGGTGCATATTAACAGAGACTTAAAGATTTGAAGGTCCCTGAAGACAGAGATACTGTGAACATGATTTTTACAGACTAAAGCTGGTAAAACATACCAAGCCAAGTGGGTGAAAATACACATGGTTTTGGCTCAATACTGTACCGCTTTTCAATGACTTGGCATATGGGGAAGTGATGCAGTCTAACAGGTAAAGGGTTAAAACAATTTCGACCTGATGGCACAATATGATCTTAGCAGTAAAAGGGATACCATATTGCACATTATATGCAAAATCTCCTATGATATGAAAACATTGAAATGGTTCAAAGTCAAAAATATGCAAACATATATTTTAGAAACTTGTGGCCAAAAATGACTGAAAATAATATGTAAATCTTTATGGTTGACAATTTTACAAATATTTTGGTTGGCCTATATTATTTACTGCTGTGGGGACGGATTTTCATCATTAGCATTCCACAAGTGACACACCAAATGTCCCAAAATGAAGTTTACTGACATATTTATTATGTTATTTGTTAAAATATCATTGCTTGGTGATTGCTCTTCATGGGAGCACATTTCAGTTCACATCTGGGCAAGTAATACCTGTGACTAATTTATCACTGATTACATGTTAGGAATACACAAGAGGAAATGAGTTGGCTTTAAAATATTTTTTACTAATATAAGCGAACTGCATTTACGATTATTTACGATTTGCTGACAGAAATAAAGGTGCCTCCATGTGATTGCATACGCTCTTTGTGGACTACGTGCGGTCTTGGACCGTGTTTCAAAAATATTGGACTGTATCTTGCATCAAGAAAAAATTCCATGATAATGGGACTATTCTCCTCAACTATAAGATATCATTGGTTTGAAAGAGTAAAGACTTGTGGATACTGACATTATTTTGCATTAATCTTTATAACTAAAATATCAGAAAAGAATATGCCGCTGGAGCCCCCCCTGTTTAGAAACACTCTAATAACTACTCTATAACTGAAATATCCGAAACGAATATGCCGCTTAAGCCCCCCCCCCTTTTTAGAAACACTCTAATAACTACTACTTTAATAACTTTAACCCTTTAATATTTTGTATCCAAAACATTGTGTCCACAATTCTTCACCCAGAAAAGTTGCCATTTTTTATTTACCTTATTACAAACGTGTGCACATTCATTAAATCCCCCTTCCCTCTTTAGTTAAGCATCAAAACTCCAAGCAGTATGTAAATTTTTGAAAGATGCCGAAACATATGCAAAAATCTATTTCACGGTAAGCTTATAACTAAATTTTTGATAAATCATCCAAATGTTACTAATACTACTGTAAACTGATACACTTTGATTTAATATATAAATGGCCAAACATTAAATTTGGTGTAAATAAAATTATTTAACAGTTGGAAATAATACAGGACTACTTATCATTTTGATACGAAAAAATGGCAAGTTTCCAGCCTACCAAATCCAAGACCCAAATCCACTGGAATGTTGCACATATATAATTTGTAGGTTGTGTTAATTTGTATATCATAGAACTGTTGCCAAACATAATCTTGACTCCCTCTGTCCCTCCCTAAATTTGGCTTACATGCAACAACCCAGTGGTGGGTCTTATAGTTGATGGACTCCAAAAAACCAACAATATTTCATAGTTGATTTAACATTTTAACTAACGTGTCACAAAACCAGACCCAAATGTTCTTTTTTGTACATCTACATATTATGCAATTTTTTTTTCAATTTTTAGATGGTTAAACGAGGAAGTCACTTTTCAGAAAGAGATTTGAAAGGGCCAAATATGTCGAAATAACGAAACACTCCAGCCAAAATGTGAACAAATAAAATTTAAATGAATTAATATTCGAGCCTGGCTTTGCAATTGAGATATTTGACTTATACGACAGACTTTCGATGAAAAGAGAGCACGCACTCTTTAATGTTTTAGTTTTTGAAAATTTGTTAAAGCGTTTTTTGAAATTTCATGATCATGAACAGTTGGGCCTAAAATGTCCGAAAAGAATTGTAAATCGTCACATATAACCACATTTATACGAAAGAAACGATTGTATGCTGCATCTCTGTTCTCAGATAGCCTGTCGGGGGAGGGGATGACGGCTGACTCATTGATGTGACCCAGGCCTTTAATTTGGTTTCCATCCATTCAATTTTGATATAGCCAAATGAAGCATTTGCTTCAAACGTTGTCTTTTTAAATCCGAAATAACAAAACGGGTTCTTTGTATGCAGGTCAAGCACAAACAAGTCAATTGTCAGGCCTAATATCTCAATTTTTGATTGTGATACACGTGCATAAGATAACATAAAGGTCACGTTAGCTTGAGATGGTCTTCATATATCATCCATGTCTTCTTGAAAAATTCCAGCCACCACTGCGACGTCTGATGATTTTCTTTTCGACATATGCATCACTCCAAGTTTATTTGGCGCCATTTTGTTTCAATCCCGCAATGCATGATGGTGCATGGCAGGGCTAAACCATTCGATATCGCAGGGGTGAAACTCTCATGCGGCTGATGAAAAATGCAGATTGATTTTTAGCTCACATTTGGTATACCAATGTGAGGTTTTATATTTATTTGACCAGGAACAACGAGCTTCCGCCAAATTACAGTTCCAGCAAATTAAAATAAAAAAAATACAAAACATACAACCAGAAAATAAATAATTAAGAAACACATCGCAAAAACTAAGAAAAGTTAAAATAATTTGCAAATGTGACGTTAAACTTATCCAATAACCATTTTCGTTCAAGGTAATACATTGCCGGGTCCATGGGACATTGGTGATTTACAAATTTAAGTAGGACCATCCTGAACCGTTGATAGTTTGTGGTGGTACTAGGTGTCCGGGATGGGTAAGCGTACCCTGCTAGCATACTACAACCGTCAGGATTGTCCCAAAATTTTCTAAATATTATATGAAGTGATACAGTATGTCAGTCACTGTAATAAGTCAAAGTCGGGAATGCTGTCGCTATGATTTCAGTTGGGGCTTATCGCCCTGACCAAACTACTCGTTAGCAGCTCATAAGGGAGTAGTCGACTACCTTATGAGCGGCTAACAAGTTATTTGTTCAGAGCGATAAGCCCCTACGTTGGTGATCGGCAAAACAAATTAATGAAGGAAATTAGGGAGGGCAATTAACAGATATGAACTGTTTTCTTTGAAATACTACACGGATAGCTAGGGTAAAGGAATAGGCACACACCAGACTCAGGTAAAGCTTGCACAATGAAAAATGTTTACTTGAATACATGACATTTATTGATCATATTCATAACTTCTAGACGAATATTGCTCGCGATATCGTGTGGGCGCAGTTCCGACGACCATTTCCCTTTAAACGTACTTCCAGCAAGTTTAACAATGTTAACACTCTGAAAATTGTATACATAACACTTTTCAGGGGCCAACTTGCACCTATTCTTCAATGTATCTTCCTGATTCAGTTGAATTCAGAACAAGTTAGTAGTCACAAATATGCAGTGTGATGGCAGTAAAGACATAATTTTCCTATCGCAGCCTGCCTTTGTCTGTCAGTATGCCTGAAAATATATTTCTGTTCTAGTAGGATAGGTCTTATAAACCGGAAATTGTTATTTTGTCAACTCGATTTTAAATACCTTCATTTGACATTTATAGTAATTTGAGATCGTTAATTTGATAAACTTTAGTTAATCGACGGAACTCCCTGCCAACTCGGAGTTGCAGTCACGATTTAGCTTGGATCCCGACCAAGATTTTGTTACGGCAGTTAAAGCTCCGTAAGTTGTATCTTTTGGCTGTTGTTTCGGAATCTCTGACTGTTCAGAGGTTTCCCTACACGTTCTGCATTGAATCCCTAAACTGTTATTTAATACCAAGTATTTAGCATATCAACACAACCTATTGACGGTGTATTTCCGTTTTTATTGTTGAAAATTGTATTCAAGTCCGTAAACAATAAACAATGATCACGACACACATACAAACTGTGTTGACAAAGAAAATACTCGAAATTTCAGCATGACAAACGGATTAGGGTCTGACACGGTAGTTCACATACAGAATACTGAAAAAAAGTTGCCACAAGTTACAACTTATGTCCCTTTGAAGCTTACACCATTAAAGTAATTTTATACTGCACATCGAAATGAAAAAGAACCATCTGCAGTTCGGTAAAAAAGTTACACTATTGAGAAAACTCCTTCCCTTCGGTTGGACTGATTGTGACGTAAGATTATGTGGTGACGTAAAGCGTGGTAGTTTTACATAAAATGAAGTCAGTTTAGCGATATGGAAAACATCGAGTTTTTTAAAGTAAGTTCCAGTCTTGACATTTTTGCAGACGAAGTACAATAATCGTATCATTTACTCCACATGGTTCTTATATGCTACACATTTTAGTCTCATTTTACATAACGTTCTTAGGATTTCATTGCCTCCCTCGAGGTTGTTCGCCCCCCCTCTCTCTCTCTCTCTCCCATAAATCGTTTGTGTTCCCATTTTACGATGACAAACATGCAGAACGGAATAATCCCGGTGTGCTCATGTTCGTTTTAAGAAAACCAATTCAGTATTTATAGAGACCAGAGCACGTCCATGCCCAAAGGTCATTTTTACCGACGCCCATATTTGACTGAACTGTGTTATAAATAAGCTTTCACACTTGGTAAATGGTAGATTTGCAGGCGGTAAAGAACTTCGAGGAAAGTTTACTTGGTTTACTGCTAGCGAAACAAGTGCAGCGGACTAAGTAATACGTAGCACAGCATTATTCCATTATGTGAAATATTTCCCATTTGACACACTTGATGTCTCAGACCATTTTCCAATTTGCTGCTCCTGTTTTCGTGATGACACAGTGACACATTACATCAATGCATTTTCATCCATGAGTTTCACGCAGTTTACCAAAGTTGCGATGATAAACAAAACTGAACGAGTCACATGTGTACCTCCTCACTGTTCGAACTTGAGTCGCAGGTCGACGATCGCGTCGCAAGTTTCTCTAACGTCAGCAACATTCCAAGATTAGCCGCCTCGTTCATCGCAATCCATCTAGAGTACATTTAGAGAATGGATTACCTGGTTGAATAAATTGAGTGTGTCATTGGACGAGGATGTCATTTCTGAGATACGTTCAAGTTCAATCACAAGCGTAGAATATCTTTCTCTCTCCTGTGCATTCTTTACATGATCTTCACATCTTTACAATATTTCAGCAGCGTTTTCACTATTTTCATTGAGAAATTTCACATGCCATCATTTCGCAGACGTCTCCGAGCGACAGCACGCCGATGTCGGAAGTCAATGAGCGATTTTTTAGAGAAAAGATGCCTTCATCAATGACGTCATCTACCAATGAAGTACCGGTTAGTAAACCATGATAATTATAGCGCCATAAAACGACATCGGTTTTCATATTTTTTAGGTGATATTGTTTTTTATTAATGTACTCTTACCGACAAATTCTTGTCCACTCAGTTCCCAGTTTGACAATGAATGTTCGCTGTCGGAAATTTCGAGTTTAGGAAGCGATACAAACTGTCACAGTGAGGGATTGGATGTCAACAACAAGGGTATCAGTGAAGTATCTTCATCACCGTTGAAGATTGAAAGAGGTAAACATTTTCAGCAATCTGATTAAGGAAATGATTACACGAGACAGATGAGTACAACAATTTGTACAAATGGATGCACAGATCATGATCTAATTCAACAATCGTGATTATGTTTTGTTTAGTTTTAGTTTCCACGTACCATCTTAAGTGTTTGTCAGCGTGTCACGAAAGACTTATAGGCCTACTGTGAAGAATGGTGAGGGTAGTGCGATAAGAGATCTCTCTGATATTTTGAATAATTTAATGAGCAGCTAATGTGTTAACGATGTGCACTGATGAGAATGTTCGACAAACATAGTAATTAGACATTTGATTACCTCTTCAAATTTCCTTCATTGAAATTCAGATGCACTGAGAGGTCTAAGCAGCAGAAAGCACACTTTGATCTTCACCGTTCACGAGGTGATAAAATAATATCTATGTAAGAAGATGAAGTTGTTTCAAGTATATGCTGGTATAGAACACATGTTATCGAAACGTTTCGAGAATGAATGGCTAAACAGTATTTACAACGATATCTTTGTCATTAAATTATCACAATGGCTTTGATCGCATTATTCGAGGAGGAAATAAACCAATCCGTTCGTTTAAATGTTCCTAACGGAAGAATGTGCTTTGGAGACATATTAGTATTGTCAAATAATTGTACAGTACTTCAGAGTTTACATTGAACATCAATCGATCGATCGATTGATTATTTACAGGCCCCCAAGTGTTCGACAAGACACTTTTTAGTCCTGATGGTGTCATCAAAGGATTAACATCTCACGTGTACAGGGTGACCTGTGGAAATAACAAACTGGTCGTGAAAGTCATGAACAGAAACCATATGAATCGTGAGGGCGCTATTCACAGGTACATTAGGCTCCACATGTAAGTTGTTCTTTTGTCATATTCTTGATAATCACCGAATACGGTTTCATAAAAACAACTATTAAATAATTATTTGGTCGAAAAATAATAGAGATTAAGTAGAATTACAACCTAAAGTATCACTCTTTATGAAGAAATAGAATGAGCCATCGTCTTATTGGAGTTTTTAAATATCATGTCCCTTTAACAAATAAAGACATGGCAATAGAACATTACATTTTAGTCTCAAAAGTACTCGTACTCTTTGGTAGCCAAATTATGCACCCTAAACTAGCAGTTGTCAAAGAAGGAAACTATTTTACTGTGATGTTACGGGTATGCAATGCCTAATTTTGATGATTGGTTGGATTTCACATACAGAAGGTTAAATAGACACAAAAATATCCCCGATCTGTATGGTGTGATGTATATTGGTGGTGAACGTTACGGACTTGTGCAAGAGTATGCTACCGGCAAGACACTGGAGATGATGTCATTTGATAGTGACTTGGTAGGTTATTATTGAATATTTTGTTTATCATAAACCTTTTTACTTAAAAGTCAGCGATTAACGCGTTAAACGAGTGACATCCTCCCGCATTAAAATGATTGTTCATGTCCAAAAGACTTCTTAAAGTTTAAATCTCAGCAGTTTGTACTTTGAAACGTGTCCCTCCCTTTCGGCTTAGGTAAAATGGTAACGCATTGAACGTTGCGGTTGTTGATTCTGAAAATCTAACAGTAATGTTAGACAGATGACGCGAAAAGAACCGTGTTTACGAAAGCAACGTGTATTCGATTGTTGAAATTCTGAAAATATTTTCTGAATCCTCTATTTCAGGACAAACTCACAATGTCACAGAAACTAAACATTGCGTGTCAGCTGTGTGACGTTGTCGCTCATATCCATGAACATGACGTCATCCATCGAACATCCATCCAGGACACATTATCGTAAGTATGCATAATTTTCTCGAAATGGCACAACGTGTCATCCGTCGGCGAGAAGAGTTGTACCAAACGTTGACTTTCTTACGCAAAATCGCTGTCATCTGTGAGTAGTTGGTGTATCTATACCTGAGAGGAAATCTGGCGTGCAGCTGGCGTCTCTATATACAGGAGGACGGAAGACAGCAAGTCACAACCTTAGGTCGGTCTCTATCTTGCCTTCTCCAAGCCCAGCAGTCATCAAGCATCGTCCATTGAATATATGTACAGTTGTCTATATGAAGGTCGACGTTTTGAAAGCAATGCCATTAAAGGCTTTCAATTATAGATTCAAACTAGTATATTCTTACTATATAATGTAGTTTAATTGTCAATTATATTATATTTATTTGATTTTTCCAGGTCGATCCCAAACAACGAAAGTTACATTAATTCCCAGCAGTACGGCTGCCCTTACCGATGACGCCGGTCGTTTCCGTGGTCTCGGAGAAAGCAGATATCTATCACCCGAGTTCGTGCTATCGATAACCGAGCTATCACCTACCGTGAAGATGTCTGGAGTGTAGGTATGGTCCTTGCCATATCTTCACGGGATTTTGACCATACTAGAATTACCCTGAGCTGTTTTCAACCAGCGACTACGAGTTATTCCGTCGGAATAATTAAGAATTACACAGATTTCGTCAGTAAAGAGCCCGCGTAATGTTTCAAGGGACAGGGAGCAATACTTGAACAAGTTGGTATGTTGATCAACTCAGCGACATGTTTAACCCCTCAACTTCGGCCCTCAGCTCACAAACTGTTGAAAAAATTTCAAAGTGTTGCACTCATAGCGTACTCAATGAAGCTTATTCATCGAAACGATTCACTATCAAGCTTGCTCATTATTTGTATCATAATGTGTCGTTTTTCTCTTTATTTTACTAAAAACCATACGTGCTGTAAGTTTTGAAATAAAATTATATTATGTTACATCTTAGTCAAACCAGTGAATTTTGCGTTCTTCATTGTAATACATTCGGTCATTTTATAACAAAGAGTGAATTCTGGAACAAAAGCATTTGGTAGATTTATTTGTAGGCAATTTTAAATGATCAAAACTACAATATTTCCGGTTGGTCAAGGTTTAACAACACAAAATAAAAGAACCGGGTGAGTGGCGGTGCATTTCTAATAAACATATACCTCTTGACAACACTCCAAAAATTTAACTTTATTAATTATTTCATAGATACCATAAAGACTATTTGCAGTTCTTGTGAAAGCTGTGTTGTCAATAATGGCTGTTCTTTGTTCACTTTACTCTTCATCTGGGAATACGACAAGGTTGTCCTCTGTCAGCTCTTTTGTTTTTACTTGCAGTAGAAATCATGGCAATACATATACGGCACTGTCGTGACATCAACGGCTTTAACGTTGACAAGGTTTCCGTTTTACCCTTCAAGTACTGAAATCGAAATCTCACAGGTTGCTGATGATACAACTCTGAAAGTTTGTGACTGACGATGTTTCCATACAAAAAACAATTAATGTAGTCAAAGAGTCTGGTTCAGTTCTGGTCTCCAACTTAAAGGAACATTAGCTGTAACTTTTGACTAATTTTTCACTACTTTGTTTCAATGTATCAACTACAGAATTTTACTATAATCCGATCATCATGACCAATGCCCAGTGTCCTGCTTGCTAGCACTTCCTGTGTATGTGAAATGACCATCGTGATTGTTGATAAATGTATTCTAGTCCGCACCTGAATACAAAATTTAAACAATAACAATGCAGATTATACTCATATAGGGTTTATTTATGAGCTAAATATTAGGAATTTCTCAATCTTCAGGGATTCAAACCAGAAACTGCAGATGATACACAGAACAAACAAATTTCAAAAAATGACCAAAGTTACAGCTAATGGATCTTTAATGTCAGCAAATCTGACGGATTGTGGTTAGATACTTGGAGAAACGATAAACCTGCTGGTTTGAATTGGGAGCACCAACCTATTTAATCCTTGGAGGTTTTCTTTTTTCATGATCGTTTAAAATGTTTATTACAACATACTAACACATAAATCACTAAACCATTCAACACGTGTTACCATGGCTAATCAAAATTTTACATAAAACAGCCAAACATGATATACGCTTTAAATACATACCATACACAAAACGCAAACAACCCAGATATTAACGATGTGTGGAATTGCTTTCCCTTTACTACCTAAGAGAATGACGAATATAATAAATAAACGTAATTTTAAAAGAAAAAAAGATAGGGACAGTCTTGAACTGGGTGAAAACTAAGAAAGATGACTGAAAATTTTGTTACATGCATTTCTGATAAAATGTTTGTGCTTTCACTGTAAAAAAAAGAAAGCGTAATCATATCAAATATTGGGCATTACGCGAGAGAAAATCAATGTGCGTGATCACGGTGTCGAACTATCTTCCAATCCGACTTGTATTATATGTTAATTTGATATGATAAAATACATGTCACTTGTTGATAAAATGTCCCTAACTCTATCTTTGCAACAAAGTGTCACCTATACAAATATAAAAACTTGTTTTTGTGATGCTTACAACAGAGTTTTTATATTCGGTAAATATTCCGATCACGCTGTATGTGTCTTCTCAGGCCGGGTGCAGCCAACGAACAGTGCACATTTACAGGGTTCCTTTTCATGATAGGATATATTGTACAGGAAAAGTAATGTAAACTAACTAATTTTAAGTCCAGAGGGTAATTAATTAGTTGTTCATATTTTGCTCTCCAACTGAACATTTTTCGTCTTACGCTCCAGCACTCAAACTTTATTTTTACCCACTCCTTACATATTTTGCCTGTTCCCCTGCCAATTGTGAATTTTAGAAGCTCCCCTGCCCTGTGGTCAAAAAAACTTGTCGATTTCCCCCGCCCTGAAAAAAATTCCCTTTAAAATTTTATCATTCCCCTGCAGACATGAAGCTCCCTCGCCTTGTGATAAAAAATCCTGTCGATTTTTCCCTGACCTAATAAAAAGCAAGTAACTTCCCCTCTCCTCGTTTTTCCCAAACCTGGTCCCCAGACCAATCAAGCGATATCTGCCCTGCCCGACAAAAAAACTAAAATCTGTCCCCTTCCAGCTAAAAATATGTCCCCTACCCAAGCAAAATTAAAATTTCCCCTGCCCTCAAAAATTTGCTCCCGGAATAGCTTCAGTTCGATGAATAGCTCCGTTAGCTGCACCTGTCTTTTTCGGCGCTAAGCAGTAACCAATACGTCATAAACTGCACAAAAAATAACAAAATGTTACTCATCTTCTCGATCTTGTAGTAATAATAGTATTGTCATAATTCTTTAAACATTTTGAATAATGCTCTCCCATGATAACTAGACAGCGACTTTGGCATTATCAGTTTCAAGGTCAATGAAGAAAGTTCAGGTATTTTCTACTAACGTTGTCCTCTCCTTCTACAGAACGAACACTTCAATCGCAATCCGTGATTACTTGACAACACACTGTTGTAATTAGCTATCTGCTGTCTTTCACGTCATGAGTACATCGCGAGATTTTTACAGACTGACTACATCCCCTGAAACTTAATCCACCACTTGTCTAAAAATAATTAAAGTTTTAAAAGAATGATTTGCTTGATTTGGCCGATTGCTAGTGAAATTCAGGCAGTAAGCTTCCTGGCTGCATTCGAAAGTAAAATAAAAAGATAAAATCAATGAAATATATGTGTCAACAATTTGTAGAACTGTGCTGAAAAGCGATTGGTGATTCTAAGTTGCAAGTGAACGCATAGATGGACGGGCGACGGCGAAATTTGTTCCCGCTAACAAAGCCAAGATGTCATGGTTCAACGTTATAAGTTGCACAATCCTTATATTCCAGTTCATCCTCACCGTAATGCGCCAGTCAATGTAAACCCCCACCCACCCCACCTCGGGGTTTAGTGGGGGATTTGGAAATTAGTCCTGTGAAATCTGCCAAATGCCCCACCCCCTGGGGCA
>LD345167.1:0-17270 GCA_001465055.1 Ptychodera flava | reverse complement strand
AGAGATGTAAGTTGAGTGTCAGTCTCGATGTCATGGTCAACTTCTATAGTCTCCATTTGTTGTGCAACAGCGCTGTCTAAACTGCGGTTTAGCTGCCACTGATTTCTCGGACGGGATGGATCTGACAAATTCCCCCAGTTGTTGTAAGGGAATTTGCAGGGAACGATACAGTGATTACGGTTACGGGCAGAGGGTAAATTGTCAGGATCAAAGTGACGTGAACAAACTCTGGAGAACTTGTTGGGGACCCACGATGGCTCGCGATGACAGAGATCAATCCATTTCCGGCGAAGATTTCTCTGCGATATTCGAAGAGGGAAGGCGTGGAAAGTCACCCCACTCATCCATGGATACTTTTCCAAATTTCGGAGCTTATGTGTATGCGATTTGCAATCCCGTACTGCACACTGGAACTCCGGCATATCCCTAGCAACCGCTGCATGTACTCGTGATTCGCGGTAAAAAATTGTCCTACCGTCTGCTCCAAAACAGGAAAATCACATTCAATGCGCATGCGCACAATGTTAACTCACGCGAGAGTTCGCAATTCGAAAATCAGGAATTGCCCCACCCCCTCGGGCACAGTTTTATGGCACACACGGTCTAATCCCCCACATTTTTCCCGTATCGCCCGAGGTGGGGGGGGGGGTGGGGGTTTACATTGACTGGCGCATAATGACAAACAAAAACCGACTTGATAATTAGCAACAGCATGGACGCCATACACTGACTTGACCACTTATCGGTCGCTCATTTCCTCATACCTCCAGTCGCGTGGCGACGAGTTATTTTTAGTATTCACAGCGAGTAATTCTAAACTACATCAGCTGACTAACTGCAGTCCCTTGGGACATTACACTGTAAAAAAAAATAAAAAAGGTTGTCGCGTGCCAGGTCTTGTGCAAGTAGCCTAATATGAGACGTTACACTTGGTCCCGTTTCATCTGATGAACAGGCCCATTTATTCTCGTAAAGTCGGCCTACTCTCCATAGTCGCGTGTGGTTCGATAACTCGCCGGCTGCTGTTTCTAATGCATACCACACAGTGCAGCAAATGCGGTATATCGAACCACGCACGACTGTGGGACTTCACCTTTCAATATAGTCCATACCTGATCAATGTTAGTTCCTGCGACATCTCGACACTTAGGGCCCGTCTCAGATTGTAGCATAAGTTCAAGAAACGAAATTCCTTCGTTTAGATCAACCCCCCTCCCCATCAACGAAATTTCAAAAGTGCGAAATGTTGATGTCTGCCTGAGAATACAATGTAGTATTTTGCTATAGCTACGGAAGAATATGTATCCCCTGACCACATCACATCGTAAGGTAATATAATCAACCACAGCACGAGTTGGAAACAGTTACAGCAAAATTAGTTTAGAGTGTGCATTTTTAGTTTATTTATATGCACAATGTAAAGAAAACTTGTGATCACAAAATAAAAGTGCGAAAGTGAAGTTCACTAACTGAATGGAGGTCAACACCCCACCCCCACTCTCCCATAAGCAGACGAATTTCGCTTTTTGAACTTATGCGACAATCTGAGATGGTCCCTTAGTCTATGGCTTATCATTGTTAACTTGTACATGGAGATCTTCTGGTACCTCCATGGTTTGTGATTGACTGAAAGATCCGTCGCTCAGGGACGCTCGGAGGAGGAGTGTAGAAACCGCCCTTGAGCGACGGATCTTCCAGTTTAGCAGTCTCATACACAGATTGTTGCCTGTTTTACCTACATCGTCAAGGGGGAAGCGCACACAGCGCCCTCAAGCAATGGATCTTCCAGTCCAGATTTGTGATAGCATAGCGGTACCAGAAACATCCTGCGGAAGCACCCCATGATGATAGAGGACTATGTTTTTTGCAACACTCAGTCAGTCTATGGCTGATGAATGTTAGTTCCTGCAACAGTCTAATCTGCAGCTAATAAATGCCAGTTTGTGATAGAGGGACATTGGTTTTTGCAAAGCTCAGTCAGTCTATGGCTGACCAATGTTAGTTTCTGCCTGACCAATGCATAGTTTTAATTGATAAGAATGCTGTGATGCTATCAAACTAACAAAGTTGGGATGTAATGAAAACTGAATAGTTTCTGTTCAAGAAGATATCAAATCTCAACCAGGGCACATCACTATATTTCATGGTCACTTCAAACGGACAAATTGAGAGAAAAATCAAATGTGCATAGTAAAGGAGTGTTTTCATTCAGAGCTGTACTCAGGATCTCCTTGGTACTTACAATGTTGCAATGGTAAGCCAATCATTATGTAAGTGATGTTATGTTACATCTCAGACAAATGCATATCTCAGCTAGTTCACACATTTACACTGATAACAATACAACTAAAACATAAGAAAATTAAACTTGTTTTCTTTAATTTTATGGGCAAATGTTGATGAGATTGCTTGACACGCATAGAAAAATTGCAATACTGACCTTTGAAAATGAAATGAATGGTGTATACAAACTGTAATTGCATATTTGATAATAAACTGAGAAATCCCAACTGCGGGTAGAATTTCTGTTAAAAGAGTCATTAACTCAAATGTAAACAGACAAGTTCTTGAGATACAACTACCATGGCAGTGACCAGTGATCTTATTTTTACCTTAGTCTTGGTACCAAAGTTTTTGTATTTTGGTTTTACATAAATGGATCTTTGTACAAAATATATTTAGTGACTGCTCATATGTCTCACATGTGGCATATCAAGTCACTTTCAAGAAAATTTTATAATCCTAACATGTACTTTTGGCATCCAAGAGCAAACAGTACTGTATAACAACCCCTGACAAACAACAATGATATTGCACTATCTCCATTCAATAGTGAAATGACATAAAATTAGACGCAAAATACATAATGTATTATTTAATGATAATAAACAGGGCAATATGAAAAATAAATTAAGGACCGTTTATTCAAAACACACCAACACTATGAAACTTCCTTCATTATTTTGAAAGATCCATACACAAGGGCTTCTTTAACACAATTTAGATTAAGTGCACATCAACTTAACATAGAAACAGGTAGACATCATAAAATGGGAACAGTACAGTGTCTCTGCCCACATTGCAAGAGTAACAAAATAGAAGATGAAATACATTTTCTACTCTTATGCCCATTATATAACAAAGAAAGAATACAGATCCTGCGTTTAAAAGACAAGAAACAAAGTTTAACTGAAACATTTACTAAAATCATGAGTTTCTTTGGCAAAAGTTATTTATTGTTGTTTTGAAAAGAGAAAATGTTATATTATTTTTAAGTGAATTTTGAAGATTTTCTCTCTTTCTTTCTGACTTGTTCAACTTGAATTTGAATCTATTTATTTTATGTACTAATATGCCAGACTGGCATACGGTTCAATAAAGATCTATTCTATTCTATTCTATTCTATTCTATTCTATTCTATTCTATTCTATTCTATTCTATTCTAATGTTGTAGTTAGTCAATGGTGATTTACTGTGCTTGCAGGGTAGTTCGTCATCCAACAGTGAGTCATTTCAGTTGTGAAACACTTGGTGAGTGGACAGCAGTCTGACCAGCAACCTTTAATAGAAATGTAAAGCAAAATAAATGCAAGATGTAAATTATAAGTTGACTGTTGCTAAATTGTCAAGAATACACACAATTGAATGCTGGCAAAGGACCTTCACTTTACAATAAAAAGTTTACCAGGCTTGTGAGCTAATATTCTACAGTTAATTGATTCAATCAAGTATAAGAATAGCTAATAATCTGGGACAAGATGTGTTTTTTGCAATGTGATTGAGGTCTTACAATTTAGGACTACAAGTGTCAAATCCTGTAATATAGAACAGTTCAAAGAGGAAAGTCAAGTGTGAAACATTATGGAAAGTTGAGGTTATTTGACCAAGTTTGTTCCTGAAATCAACAAAAATTAACATTTCACAGTGTTTGATCTATGACTAAAAGGAACCATATATACAACTTTTGCATTGATCTTTAATTTTTCTGTCTGAAAAAATATTCAAATTTTTCAACTTGAAGCTTGCAACATTTTTTGTGCAAGTCTCCCGCAACAAGCAGTTCTGCAACTTTAATTCTTGACAGAGTAGACAAAATATTAAGACTGAAACATTGTCAGTTCTCTAAAAGACTTCCAAATGTACACAGACACTATTGGGTTGCCTCAACAATAAATGAAGACACACTGTAAAATCACAGACAGTAGAAGCCATACTGCTTCCACTGTCTTTGATGAAACAGTTCAAGCAAAACTGCTGAGTCATCATTTCTTTTTTTCTGTATCGACCCTTTGAACCTTGCTCTGACAAAAATGTCCGCCTGATGTCATAGGTCACCAAAGGGTCAGGGTGCAAAGGGTCAAAAGAAGAAATGGTCTTGTTAATTTCCATTTTTGGAGAAAGAACAGGTGTTGTTATTTCATATTGAATTCTGACACAATAACACCATTTTGTGAATACATGATTTTAAATGACTATTCAAGAAATTGGCAATATATATATATTATTAGAATCATAGCATCTTCTCTTAGTATTACAAGTAAGACACTAGAATTAGCTGGTACTTCACATCATATAGGTATCTTGCTCTTCCTCAAGACAAAAAGTTTAATAATATGAAGTGGTAAACAGTGGACTAACCTGAAGTTTCAATTTGCACTGAAGTCCTTGACCATTATGCTAATACTCTGCACAAACTCTGAACAGCGCCACCGTAATGTCAAATGGGGAAAAGTGGTAGAGGCTGGTGTGGTGTGATATTGAGGTAGCTCTCTGGCCTTCCCTTTATGGCAGAGGCATGTTATACCTAAATGAAGACGTCCTGTGAAGATAGAATGACTAAAAACAAAACAATTTTTAAGTTTGTAGTTGTGTCATTTAAAATATTCTATACAGTCACAGCTTCAGGTGCTATTACTCAATCAAACTATGAAGAGTTTAGTTCTGTTTGTCAAATTGCTCTCATTTTCTCTCTGCAAAATAATACTTCACATTTTTAAAAGTAACTTTAAAATTTGATCAGAAATGCTACTTTAATTCCTTGGATCACACTTCATAGAATGTAGGTTACTGCAAAATGCCATCTCTACAGAATGTCACTTTTCATTTGTCTCTGCTGATAATCATTGAAAAATTGAATGTCATACAAATGTACAGCATAGTAGTCACGGCAACCATGATGAGAGATCTTACTCTATAAGTTGGCATTGACATTCCCTTAATTAGGACAAGCAGACCAAAGTTGCTAAATAAACCCATATTGTCATGAGAACCATATTTAATTCCACAATTCATTAAAATTGTCCAGAAGAATTTATTTTGCAGTAATAGGTTAAACCCAGCCTTTAAATGGAACATGGTACAAACAAAACCATATCTGTAACTTTAATCATGCTGGGAAGAGACTCCATGCCTAGATTGTGTCACCCTATCTGTCAAACCTGATTAAGACGAATCTCTGCTATCTGATGATGATGCTAGCTTTGTTTTTGTCCTGGTATAACTAAATACCATGTATGAATGTGTGCATTTCCATAGACTCCTAGATTCATTTGGTGATTTATGATAACTGAAAGTCAACATCCACGTGTTGTACAATGTAACATGACACACAAATACAAACAGATTTATTGTACATGTATTTGACTTACCAATAGCAGCATTTGCAGCTATGTCAATAGCCGTACTACAGCCAGCCTTCTCAGATTCAATAAATACCATTTGTTGAAGGGGTCAACCACATGATCAGAATGTGTCGGTGGTCTGTAATCTCCGCTTGTGACCTGTCATGAGGAACCACTTTCCCATCCAACAAGTAGTGTACCAGCTGTTTTAAAGGTGAACAACACATTGTCTAGGTAGAAGGATCTGAGATAGAGAAATGAAAGGAGGCGGTTTAATCAACATATCTGAACAAAAGAGCAAAGTATACAGTATGGAAAAGTCTTGCACATATACAGAAAGCTTTGATAATAATTGGAACAAGTACACCTGGCCTTCAAACAGGGTTTGATACTTTGAGTTTTGTCATACTTTCAACCATGGTTGCCCCTCCATGGTGTTTCAACACAGATACAGTAAAACAGATTTAATATAGAGAGGCTTTGCCATACTTTCTGGAAGAGATTTTGACCAGTTCACTTTATATGTGCATGAGTGATAGCGAGTGCATATATAAAGTGAACTGGTCAAAACCAAGTGGTATACCGTCACTGGGTGTGATTTATTGCTATTATATCACAACAGAGTATTGAAATTCTGGCATGGAATCTCAAAAAGGATTTTTGCTATTGCTGAGAGCTCACACGTTTGCCAACTGTGCTATATTGCCAATACACCATGAAATGGTTTTTTCACATCTGGACCAATCAGATCACTGGTATCCTGGTATGATATACCAACTATCATCAGTTCTCCGCATTGTATGCATTCATGTTTGCATTTGTGCTTCATCAGACACTCGGCTTCATCTCATGTCTGATGCAGCACAAAGGGCACTCATGCTGATAAAACACAATATATATATGCTGAAAAAACAGGCAAGATTGCATATTATATCATACCGGTATATTGATGGTGCAAATACAACAATCTGATTGGTCAAGACATGAAAAGAACCGTGGTATATTGGCGATATACCACTGCTGGCATGCGCGCTAGCTCTCAGCTTGAGGACAATTCCTTTTATGACGTTCCACGCCAGAATTTCAATACACTGGTATGATATAATAGCAATAAATCACACCCAGCGACAGTATACCACTCGATTTTGACCAGTTCACTTCATATATTCACACGCTATCGCTAGTGCATATATGTCGGTTCAAAATCTCGTGGTATACCATCGCTGGTATATTGCTTAAATAACCTCTAAGTATCACATTATTGTTCAAACATCACAAATTCTCCGTCAAATAATTATTATTTGAAACATCCCCATTACAAAATATTAAATGTGTTCAAAGTCAAGACTTTCAGGAACCCTGCTGACAAAATGGTTATTATTTGCACATGTAGGAATCATTACAGGAAACCTTTGATTTTGATCGAAAGTAAATTATTATTATATCGTATTTGAATGTAGCATATTTGCATTTGTCCAATCATGTTTCATTTTGAAATGACACATAACGTCAAAGAGTTTTGACATTTAAACGTTACCTACATTAGACAAAAACATTCTACATTGAAGGCCTTATTACAAACTGCTTGTAAGAGTTATAATATAATGATAATAACTCTAATTTAGGCTTCAGGTGAAGTCGCAAAGTATGACGACTTTCAAGTAACATCTCAATATTATGATTCAAGTTTGTTTTCTAACTAAGAGGAACTTGACAAAAGAAGTTACCACTTGTTTGTATTACTTTCAACAGGACATGCTGGATAAGTTCATTATTCCCTCACTCTAAACCAGCCATAGTCCTACATTGGCTATTTAAAGCCCATCACAGCCAATCATCTAACACAAAACAGATACTCATAAGGTGTTTCTGTCCATTTAAATTTACAAACAAACATTATAAGGAATTTTATTTGTCTGTCTACAGTTATGACCCTTAGAGAGAATATATCTCAGAATAATTTCAAAATGATATGCAGTACAGATGGATTCACCCACATCATTTCTAATAAACTACAGCTACCGTACTAAACTTTAGATACTAAACTTTAGATTCTCTGCTTATTGAAAATATAAGTATAAAAGGGTTTCCTTGTCATCTTTGAGGAGAAATATTGCTTTGAAATAAAACTATGTTGACAACATACAGGGCTGTCAATTATAGCCTGACACAGGTCTTGCCGCCGTCTGTTTTCCCTATTCATGGCCTGCAAGAATGATCTTTACACACGTTATGAATTCTTTCTGTCCTAATTCTACCGTTGGCTGTGCTGTGCTACAGAGGCACAGCCCCTAGGGCTTGTTGGTAGCCGATTTCTGATTGGTTTCAATTGGCATTGTCAAAAACTTTTAGTGTGTTCTGATTGGTTTTTGCATGAACTTGATCGATTATGGCTATGAAAAGAACAACAGCCATGTTGGATTTATGGGTTCAAAATAACCACCAAAAGTCTAACACTAGCTCTGGAGATAAAAGTAATGTCAATATTTGTAAATCATTTTATTTTCTTGAGGAATTTCAGTGATTGGGGCTTCAATCTGTCGATGTATAGTATGCATTGTGCACGTCTGAGCAATGTGCCATTATAGTATTACGTATATTTAGAGACCGGAATTTTAAATTGTTTTCCTTTCTGCAGATCATAAACACTCTTTAGAATGAGTAAGCTTAGTTTACTCAGTGGGGGTTGACAGCTACTCAATTTGTTTGCACTGAGCCATTCTATGAAACCTGCTATACATGCTGCGTACTTGTACCCTTAATGTGGTTGTTCGAAAGCCCAAGTATCAATATTTGATAAATATTTTCCGACATCCGATATCTTTTCTCAAAAACAAATATCAGTGTTCCGATCCTTCATATTCATTTACCAAGACTGACATTTTTAACGTTTTAAGGCGAGCAGAAAATTTACTTTATAAGCTTGACTTTTGCGGTACATCGTACACATATGGTACATACGGTAAACCAGGTTTTGAATACAGACATATGTGCATGTAGTGAACCTAACCCCGTTACGCCAGTGTGAGCTGCACCAAAACTCGGACTTATGTTTGGGGTATCAGAATAAATATTCTTCAGGAGAAAAGATTTGATCCTTAACTTTCACGTGCAAGGATTCACTACGTAAATAAATCAACGTACTCTCGATCTTATACTCATGATTTACCCTGTTGATTGAGAGGCCGATGGACAACCAAGCGAAGCCATGCAATTTCATTAGTGGATGTAAACTTGAATATGTAATTACTGGTATGGTATTACACAGTCTATTCAAATTGTCTCAAATGGTCTCGTGTTACCCCATTAAATTTTAACAATGGGAATTCAAAGCGAGCATATCTGAGAATTGGTCTTGAAACAGAGAAAGTGAAATTTCTACAGTAACAGCCAGATGTAGATTGGAAATTTCTGCTGGTACATCAGTTAGCTATGGGGATAAGATTTTTTTTAATTACTATAAGCACTTTGTTGAATGGAAACAGATTACAATTGTTGAATCAGTTTCTGCAAGATGTAGTTTCTGAAGAAATAGTTTTGCTTGGCTCGTGAAAGGACTGCCGCCGAATACACTGCAGCATTCGTGCAAATACTGCTAGTACGGCGCGCTTGCACTCACAGGTCATGTGGTTCTGTCATATTACGGCATTAGTTGTGACACTCATCTTCCTTGTAAGCATGTCTACTTGGCAAAGAAGTGATGCATGCATTCAACAGATCAGGGTATTCAGACCTAGCCAACCTAGTCAGAACTTGAAGCTACAGAAACAATGAAAAATTGAACAATTAAGTTTATTGATTTTTTATAAATGTTGCATCAGGCTCAGATTAGTAAAAAATTTGGGTAAGCCTGACTTTAATGTTGTCACTGCACCTCGAAAGTAAAAGACTTAAACTTTTGTCAAACTTCCTGAAGTAATCTTTTAGCCATTTTCATTCAAAATCAAAAATCAAAATCAGGGTTCAACGTACAAATTTTGGTTCCATTCCAGAGAAACAAATCCAAGATTTATATGAAATTAAAAATGCCGGCCACTCCTGTGTAAACTCTATGTAGAAAAGTGAACTTTTTGATTTTCGAAAAGTACAACAGTGAAAATTTTCGTTATGCCAAGAACTTAAAAGTGAGCCCCAAAAAGTTGTAGATCAAAAAAGAATTGTAAAACTTTGAGAGTCAGAATATCTGTCCCCTAGGCACATTCTACCTTAAGGGGAAACATCAACTGTAAGTACTCATAAGTTAAATCAAAATAGTGAAAAATCTACCGGTATATTCTTGTAGCTAAATACTTTGTACGACACCGTAGAATTATTTCTCTATCCAGGTATTACAATCAATGCCTTTTTTCCTTCTTTTAGAAAACTCGTAAATGAATAGAGCAGTTAAATATTAAATAAGGAGCAATAAATACACATTTAGTGAAATTCTTTACACAATAGACAAGTCATTGACAATGACACAGTCCCCACTTGTACTTTAATTACAAGTCCTCTGAGAGGAAAGAGTTCTCTTCATTAATTAGGTCTGTGATTAAAAATACTGCGATACAGATGGGGCTTAATGGCCAAAAATAAGTTCCATGGTGGTGAAAATATGGAAAGCCGTAGCTGTCTTAAGTGACGTAAAATGATGTTGTGATGAACATTTGTTATATGGTGATGCGCATTCGTTATATGGTGATGCACATTCGTTATATGATGATGTGTATTTGTTATATGGTGATGTGCATTTGTTATATGGAGATGGGCATTCGTGATATGGTGATGAGCATTTGTTATAAGGTGATGAGCATTCGTTATATGGTGATGTGCATTTGTTATATGGTGATGTGCATTTGTTATATGGAGATGGGCATACGTTATATGGTGATAGGCATTTGTTATATTGTGATAGGCATTTGTAATATGGTGATGTGCATTTGTTATATGGTGATGGACATTTTTCATATGGTGATGGACATTTGTTATATGGTGATGGGCATTTGTTATATGGTGATGGGCATTTGTTATATGGTGCTTGGCATTTGTTATATGGTGCTTGGCATTTGTTATATGGTGATGGGCATTTGTTAAATGGTGATGGGCATTTGTTATATGGTGATGGGCATTTGTTATATAGTGATAGGCATTTGTTATACCGTACAGTGATGGGCATTTATAATACCGGTATAGTGATGGACATTTGTTATATAAAGATGAACATTTTATACTGTGATTGGTAATGTGCATTTGTGTTATTGTGAGGTTCATTCATCAATTTATGATGTAGATTTTTATATGGTGATTTGCCATCGTTATATTGAGATGTTAATATGTTATGTTATATTGTGATGTGTAATTTTTCTTTTTTGATGTTGATCCTTTCTATTTTGATTTGGAATCTCCGTGATAACGGTGACTGTAAACTTTTGATTCGTGAGTTTAAATTTTTTTAGTTGCATAAGTAAGTTTTTAATCATTTAATCATTTTCAAATGTCAAACTAAGAATTGGTTTATCAGCACTTAGTACGTTTATTGGTTAAAAATACCAGCATTCTATAGTACCGTAGGCCTAGTATATATATTTTGCGGTACCCTCTGTGAGGCAATAAGTCTATTAATCCCGAGGGAGGACTGACTGTCTAGAGAAGTTGTGTGTCAGATTTCCAACCTGATCAGCGACAATTACCCAAGAATTTGAACAATAGCAATTGGGCAGACTTTGAACTTTGAAAGAAATTGGACGATTGCTGTCATATTAAGTGGACACCAGTTCAATGATATGAGCTTGGACAGAGAGTGAGAGACGTGTTTGCAATCTTCGTTTTCTATCACTAGAATTGCCGTGTGGTCATTGTTACCCCTTTTTACTTAATTAGTCACCTCCCTCTCACACAATTAAAAACAAGTCATGCCATTCCAAGATCTTGAACAAATTATAGAAAAGCTCGCAGCATTACCGAATGTCTTTGTCTCCCCTCTCAACCAGAGTCTAACAGTTTACGCCCGGCCTGTTGCCACAGTGACTGTTGTCTTTCCATTCAGAAATCCGTACAAGACAAAGACTGACACTGCACAGTGATATTTATTTTTTATCTGCAGTATAGATCGGGACAAAACTCAATACCGTCAGCAATAAACCACAAAAGTACATACTGCAGCATATCTGTCGATATTTAGATCTTAGAAAATTTGTACAGGAACATTGACGTCGGCTAATGAACAGAAGCGAAATAGCTTGGCGGTTCAGTCAGTATACGTGCACAGGAATAACTTCCGGTTCTCTTCCGGTCAAGTTAGTACACGTCTGTAAACTACAATATATATCCGATCAAAATTTGAGAGTATTGTCGCATACTGTGATATCCAAAACATTGATATAAAACCACTCCGCCATGATGATAATGATTAAATAATAAAAGGGTTCACGATGATTATTGCAAGTCTGTTTAATAATGAAAAAAGACTCTAGCCATGTCTTTAGCCCCGGTCTTACATGTACGGTAATCGAGGTTCATGTCATTCATTTCGTGTTAACTCTCTAGATAGCCGTGCAATATATGTCCTGCAGACTTGTTCAGAGTTCAGAATCCACGACGGTCCTGTTGCTATCGTTGCAAATTCATTGTCGCCTGTGGGCCGTGCCCCTGCTTTTTCTGCCGTGTTCGCTGTGTAGCGCCGGGCGGTGGTTGTGTAGCGCTGTACGGGTCGGCGCTGCGCTACACAGCCAACAAGGCAGAAAAAAGCCGGCGCACAGCCCTTCGGCTACAACTATTGCAGCTTCAGGTAACTTTAACCGATCCGACCGTGAAAATCAAACACACAACTTGGTCAGACAGTCCTCCCTTGGGATTGCGCCGGGTTTCCGGCTTTTCAGAGGACGCGTTCTTAACCCCGGTCGCGGTCGTACCGTAAAAATTGTATTACGCCAACGATGCTATATTACGAGTGGTTATAATTTCAGTTATTTAAACGTACCAGGTGGTGATACCCCTAATTCGTAGTTATATCATATTGTATCATTTGCCTAGCTACCGTTTAGAAGTTAAGTTTCATTATTCTAAACGTTTCTTGCATTCGCAAATATTTATTTGCATCTCAAAAATAGGCGTTGTATGGTCCTCATCACATAATGAAAAGTCCACAGCACAACATGATGAATCCATATCACAATATAAAGAATGCCTATCACCATATAAAGAGTGCTCATCATAATGTAACAAAGGCGCATCACAATATAAAGAATGCCGCGTCACAATATAAGGAATGGCCATCACAATATGAGGAATACACATTACAATATAACAAATGCCGGTAGCAAAATAAAAAATGCTCATTATAATTTTTAAAATGTCCATCACAACATAACAAATATCCATTATTATATTACAAGTACACGTCACCATACAACAAATGTGCATCACTATGTAACAAACCAGCATCACGGCATAAAAAATGCGCATTACCATACAACAAGTACCCATCACTATATAACAAATGCACATCACTATATAACAAATGCCCATCACTATATAACACATGCCCATCACTATATAACAAATGCCCATACCTATATAACAAATGGGCATCACCATATAACAAATGCACATCACTATATAACAAGTACACATCACCATATAACAAATGCTCATCACCATATAACGAATGTGCATCACCATATATCGAATGTGCATCACTATATAACAAATGGGCATCACCATATAACAAGTGCACATCACCATATAACGAATGCTCATCACCATATAACGAATGCGCATCACTATATAACAAATGCGCATCACCATATATCAAATGCAGATTACTATTTAACAAGTACACATCACCATATAACGAATGCTCATCACCATATAACGAATGTGCATCACTATATAACAAGTGCGCATCACCATATAACAAATGCACATCACTATATATCGAATGTGCATCACTATATAACGAATGGGCATCACCATATAACAACTGCCCATCACCATATAATAAGTGCACATCACCATATAACGAATGCTCATCACCATATAACATATGTGCATCACTATATAACAAATGGGCATCACCATATAACGAATTCGCATCACCATATAACGAATGCGCATCACCATATAAAAAATGCGCATTACCATACAACAAATGTACATCACTATATAACAAATGGGCATCACTATAGAACGAATTTGCATCACTATATAACAAATGCGCATAAAATAACCGTTTTACTTCACTTAAGACAGCTACGGCTTTCCATATGAAAACATAAAACCAATGTAAGCCGCCATACTAATTACAAAAGATCATTAAAATGAATCAATAAGTACTTAATTGTCAGGATGCTGCCAAACATTTGTGCATCCTATCCTAACACTGACAGATTATCACCTGTACCATATTTCATAAAGTTTGATGCGGTACTTTGGACATTCACCCTAAAAACAAAAATCCATTATGTAATTGCAAACTAGCAGTCAATTTATGTATATATATGATACCACTAAGTGTCATTGATTTGTATTTACAACACTATGAGATCAAAATCTGTACCAAGTTTCATCAACTTTAACGCAGTATTTGTGGATATATCACTCTAATTAGGAAAGTTCATTACATATGCAATTACAAATTAAGTAACTTGACATTGATAAATGTCTTTTTCACTGTTAAAGCAATGTGAGCTTAACATCTGTACCAAGTTTAATGAAATTTGATGCAGTATTTCTTGACATATCAGACTAATTACAAAAATTCAGTAATTGACATGATACTGCTGCATGTACATGCCGTTAAACAAATTGATGTGCATTATGTCCTTGTGCCAACTTTGAATGACACTGGTGGAAATATGTCTGGCGAGTTATAGCTCTGTACGTAAAAAATCGTAAAAAAATTGCCACCAGGCAGCCATTGTATTGCATTGGACTGTGAAACCAATAGACATGCATATTTATGACATGATAGGTCAATGTCCTTGTACCAACTTTGAAAAAAATCAGATATGGTACATTTCCAAATTATGGCTCATGACATGACATAACAAAATGGCCACAAGGCAGCCATATTGCATCGGATTGTGAAACCAATTGACATGCATATTTATGACATAGGTCAATGTCCTTGTACCAACTTTGAATAAAATCCGATGATACATGTCTCTGTCAGAGTTATGGCTCTGTACATGAAAAAATGTCACCTAGCAAAAACTTTCAACAAAATTAAACACTCAGTCTATACACCACTAATGAGTCAGGGCTCCCGATACCTATTCGCCAATTAGCCAAATGCGAAAGAAAGTTAAAAATGGCGACAAAAATTCCTGTTTGGCTAAAGCAGTGGCTATTGAATTCTTAGACCTCCTCAACAGAAAACTACAGCTAACAATAAAATGTTGTAAGATGTTGAAACAGTTTACCCTCCTTCCTACAAAGTTGCAATGTATTGAAACAGTTTAATGTCCTTTCTACAAAGTTCCAAATTCCCTGGTACGTAAAACAAACACTGTTGCTGTTCGATACTACAATACATCATGAACGTAATGTCCATGAATACACTGAGGCCTGCTTTGCCTCTGTGAGTCCTGGGTCGTCCGTGAGTCTATCAAAAGTTTTACCTACTTTGCTGTATCAAAATTGACCTGCAACTACTCAGTTTGATAGTAAAAACCATAATTTCAAAGGAAACTTTCACAAACAGAGCCACAATACAATGGAAAAGGAGAAAAAGTGAGGTTTTCTGAAAGGTCAAGTCAGGTCATCTCATCATGTGATGTCATGCATGAAGACCCCCTAATTACACAATTATGGTTCACAAGAAACCACCTAGGGTGGTCCAATAGGTGAAAGGTAATTTTGCTGCCTTCCAATTTAAATGGCATTCAGCTTGACTGACTCCCATTCGGCCTACTTTCAAACTGCTATAACTTATACAAGAAATTATGTGATTCTGAATGATTTTAATATTTTTGTAGATTCCACCAGTTTTATGATCTAAAAGTGAACATCACCAGACATTTCTTGATGATATCAAAATATCAAATGAAAATGTATCTGGGCTAAAATGTTATCATAATCATTAAAACAATGAATGCCCTCAAACAGTGAGTAATTTAAATGTTATATCGTTGTGTCTTGTTTTACAAGAGTTTTGTTTGGCCCAGCCCTTTTTGTCTCAAGAAAAGTACTTATACTCGAGATGCCATTTCAGCCTGCTTGATCACAACTATGAGGTACAAGTAAAACCGGGGCCTTAAATACCACAATAATCGTATCTACACTGCCATTGTGCTATACCATAAATGCTGTCTTCTGCATGGAAAATTGTTTTACTTGTGTGGCTCAAACATTTAGGTTATGGAAGACTGCATAAATTTGCCACATGAGAAGCCTGTAATTTATGACAAGCTATCATACTGTGAATACTAACTAAATGTGGGAGAAATATTCAATCTGTACCTCTTGTAATATACACTTAACATTGCTACCAGATTTTTAGAATTCAATTGCTACCTAATTTTATTTCTGGTGTTTAAAGTTTACCACCAAAAATGAAAAAGGATTTCTATCCCTAAAATGTCATAAAAACACAGATTATAAATGCAAAAACTAAACACATATTTCTTTAATGTAAAAACCATCATGAACATCATACAAAACATCTTGATTTGTAAAATTAGGTACTCCTGAATGACGAGAAAGTTGTTGCCACACTTGAGATCATAAACTGGCTAAAAGTTACTCAAAATGGCTAAGAGATTTTTGATTTGGCTGATGGGTTGGCTAATCATTTCGGTGACTTAGGGGGAGCCCTGTGAGTTGCAGTTGAACAGTGAGTTTGTTGAATAAAACAAGATCACTCCAACTACAGTGTATGCGCCATGCAGTTGTGAAACTCTGGCTTGTGTCAAAAGGTCTGACATTTTGTCCCACCCCTATCAACATCAACACCAAAGAACTTATTTCTAATATTCAAGATTTTAAGAGGAGATGCAGACTGCGTTATTACTACAGAAATAATGATGATCAAAATGCAAATAAGTCTGAACATGGGCCATTCGATAGGGAGAAATCCGGTTTTAACCCACCTCCTAATGAAAGCCCTACTTTGGGTCAAGGGAACCAAAAGGTACAGTAGAAACAAGGATGATAAAAAGCTTATCCGTAAAGTTCGGTCCAAGGTTTACTGCCAAAGCTTGGAACAAAATTTTGAAGTTTACGCTTTTATAAAGGTAATAGTTGCCTAAGGTTCAACAACGGTTTGCAAGAATAAGCTTCAACGAATCTTGGGCGAATCAGTCTTAAATTAAGGTCGGCACGCAGACCATTGTACTGAGCTTCGGCGCCAAGCTTCATATAAGCTTTGACTAAGCTTGGACTAAGGTACTGCACAATCGCGTGTGTAGTAGTATTTAGAGTGCAGAGCACAGAATGCGCGACCGAGTTGTCGGGGCACACAGTCCATGTAGCCGACAATGAGATGCAAATGATATGCGGTTAAGGTCTCCTCGACTAACTTTCAGCTGGTTGCTCACTTTCTACTATTTTTATAGTTTTTCCATAGTCGCTTGGTGGGCTGTTCAGCTTTGGGACTATTCGCCCCACAGACGAGTGTACAGAAGCGAGAAACAACCCAAGTCTGGAAACAGAATGGCTATAAAAACCAC
>LD345165.1:190647-209623 GCA_001465055.1 Ptychodera flava | reverse complement strand
AGCATTGTGATCACAATTAACAAGGCTTTCTAGTGATATAAATATAATTAATGTCAGTGCATTCTTTGTAAATGTGACTAAAATCCCTACGTAAACATCCTCGACAGACAAGAAAACGATGGTACCGCGTCGAGTACCGATTCACCCGATCCCGCGCTAAGTATGGCGCTTCTGCCATGAGAAACAGTACACCATGAACCTACACATTCTTGTTTGTCAGTATACTTCAAATTTGGCGTGAGGAATGCGTGTACTGATCCGATGAAATCAGATCCCGTAAGGAGTACGGTGCCCAGAGTACACACATCCTCGAGGCTCGACAGAAAACAAACAGCCTACGGCACACAAATGTACGTGCCTGCATTGCTGCGGATCCGTACGTAGCCCTGGCACTCCCTGCCTTCCCCATTCCCCGATACAAATGGTGACGGAGTGTTGGGGCTACGGATCCGCCTCAAGTGGCTGCGTAGAGCTTGGTCCGTTACGATTTGTAAACTGTCACAATTCCACTCCACCGCACCGATGCACCATCAGAGAATACAGCCGTACAGCAGAGTGCACTGGTCTCCACATTTGGTAGCAGTTTTCCATTAATTTTCTCTGTGACTGTTGAGACCGCCGTAAAGATCTTCTCAGTAATGTCTTCAACAAACGACTAGTGACTATGAGATTAGTCGGTCGATGCATTGTCTGCCTGTTCGCTTGGGCTTTCCTATGTAAATACTGGCTTTATGTCGTAGTGCTATCAAGATCACATGTATTCATCCGCGGATTTTGGCGCCGAATATTCTTGCGGCGAACTATGACAAAATTCTAAAAGAAATGACATTACATTAACACATGACTTAATGATTTTCGCCTCTCTAAGCTTGGTGAAGAGAAGGGATTTGTTTGCGGTATTCTTTATCGTGCGTTATTTTTTAAGATTTGGGCTCGGCGCGGACGTTGCTGAATTGGTGTAGTAGTCAGGCTAGCGCCATCGCTGTGTTTGTGTTCCTGAAATAGCTTAGGGGCCGTCGATAATACAGTGGACTGTGACACACCTATGATTTGGCCCTGAACATGAGCAAATGTGAAAGTTGAATGATAAAATCAGGACACACATCCCTCTAGCGTAAAATGCTGTTATCATAACTTTGGAAATAATATAATCATGATAATGTGATAATTTCAATATAACGCGGAGTACTCCACCTGTAAAACGATTTATACTTTGCTGATGTGACCACAGTCGTTTGGAGAGCTATTCAGCGCTGGGACTATTCGCCCCATAGACGAGAGTGGGGTATTTCTCGCTTCTGTACTCTCGTCTATGGGGCGAATAGTCCCAGCGCTGAATAGCTCTCCAAACGACTGTGATGTGACCGACCTCTCTGTTAATAAGAGCAAGCTGTAGCCCTAGTCTCGCATGCCAGACCTCGAAACCTGCGAGCGGCGCGAGCGGCGAGTAACCGCAGGTTACGAGGTCTGGCTAGAACCGACGTGCTATATATACTGTCCAATAGAATGCTTCGAAAATCGGCTTGATGAAAGAGTACATATATTGTTTATTCATGAATGTAGGTGGAGCGTCTAAAAATAGCCTTTTGAATTTGACTGAATGATTGTGTCATTCATCCAGAAATGTTTCATTCGAAGTAAACTGCCTTAGGTTGACCTCAGATAGTACGGCTTCATGAAATCACGGTTACGCTATCCCCAGTAACCATGATGAAAAAAATCTGCTAAAATGATCTATGCCGTTGATGAAAGTGGTTAGGGACAGCCTGACACCGAAGCAGGAGGTAGCCATGACAGATTATCTGGAAGGAGACGATGTTTCCGTGAATTTGCCGACAATATATGGCCAATCTCTAATTTTAAGATTGCATGGCCTTGCTTCAATGCTTGCGATTGCATTTTGTTGATCGTCGACATCCTCTATGGTATTTGCTTTTTCATTTTGCTCCGTTCAAACGAAGGTCAGACTTTTGGCCCCCTTCAACTGCCGATGAGCTGGTGGTAAATGGCCTCACAAATAAATTCTCGCCGTAGATATTTGCTTGAGTGTTTTTTTCGGCGCAGATATGTGAGACGTGGTGGACAAGTACATTGAAAATGCGTTATGGCCGTCTGTACGCGGTGCACGCGGTGGTCCAAAGTTATACTTATTAGCATAGGAAAGACAGCCCACTTTTGACGTCATCACATTCCTGAGCAGTTGGTTCTTGCCAGACCTCGTAACCTGCGGTTACTCGCTGCTCGCGGCTTCGCCGCTCGCGTCACATGCAGGTTCGAGGTCTGGCATGCGAGACTAGCTGTAGCCCCTGCCGGGATTTTCTTGTGGTCGCACGCGCTCTGAGTTCGTGACCTTATGTGACCCCAAGTGACCCTGTATACACACATTCCTAATCCCTGGAGAGACCATGATTTAAATGCAGACGCACAAAGCCATTTGTATTCATCTTCGCTTGCCAAGGTCTCTTGTCCGGGCAGCTAGATGCTCCCGAAAACAGGTAGTTAGTGGGAATTAAGGGACCCGATTGCGGTCCACGAACCACAGGCGTTCATTATACGGAAGATGTCCGGTGGCAGCACTATGTCCAGTAGACTGCAGGCTAATGGAGCAGGGATTCTTACATGGATAGGTAGAAATTAACGATGTCGAATGAAACAAATTTGAAATTCGTCTTGTTTTCTATGTTTTCAAAACAGCGGGTGAATGATGTTGACTTTCTCCATCGTTTACAGCTGTGATTGCTCTGATGGTATTATTTATTCTGTCAAGGATTTGTTTACTTACTATACCCATCTCACTCTTTGTAATGTTGATGAGTCTGCATGTTGGGTTGTTCATAATGTTATCTTTTTGATCCTCCGCCGTTTTAAATGCCTAGATCGTGCCAGCCTCCAATGATTGGTGGTCGCCTCACTGATATTCGCGACCTTTCAATTGGATTTTAGTGTATCGAAAAACTGATAAGAACAAGAGTAAAATCGATGTGGTCAATGTGAACTAAAGTATAATTTTTTAATCGTCTCCGTCTGCAAAAGTTGAAATATTGTCTAGAAGGAGGTCAGACGCCGGCGCCATACCGGTGTTTGTGGATCGAGTGTTGTTTTGACTTACTGTAGTCTGACCTCCTGCTAAACAATGTTTCAACTTTTGCAGACGGGGTTTATTCTGCCTGGCTGATATTTCACCTGACTGTATAATATGATATAGCTGTAATAGTTGTTGGTAGGCTAGGCCGTGCGGTTCGGGCCTAGGCTCTGTTGTGTGGCTTGCGCAAGCAGCTAAATATGATAGAGCTTTTCCTCATAAAATGTATTACCGTTGACCACATCGATTTTAGTGTTGTTCTTATCAGTTTTTCGGTACGCTAATATGCATGACTAAATCATGTTTAATTCACCAGAACTGTGTACTCTCGGGCCGTATTCACTCTCACACAACACACATACACAGAAGGGCTTGCCACTTCGTTGAACACATGTCATGATTTATTATAATAAACAACAAAGCATATAATTTTTGGTTAAAAATGGTATAATATTTATTTTAAAAACTGGTCTCGATATATACAACAAGCAACATATTTCATTACTGGTATGCTAAATAAAACACATTAAGAAAAACTATATGATGGAATTGTGTTGTTCATTTTCAGTAAGTTAGCTTCAAAGATATTAGGCTAAGAATTGAAAAGTTCGGCTGTGCAGGTATAAAGGAAAGTTCGTTGGTGGAATATTCAGCTCAGAATTCAACAGTACCGTTGAGTTCAACAGGAATGTTCAGTTGACGTAGTTCTGAGAGCCAGCTTCACTTAGGGGCCGTGGATAATTAAAACATGCGCACGGTAAACGAAACTAAGTGCGTTTGGCCTCAACCCCTTCCCCTAAACGAAACGTTTGGAAGTGCGAAAATTCAACCAAGCCTCATTCTGCATCTGCATCCAACAATCGGTAATTACGTCGCTATGAAACCACGCATACTCTACTAACCGTCCCCCCTGCATACCCCCATTAAAATCAATATCTGTTCAGCGCCAACTCCACAATGACGCAACCAATAGAATAAAATGAAACTGTGTATCCAAAATGATTGTTACGATATTTTACTCGTGCACTGATCATCACAAGTATGTCAGAAGAATGCTGGTGTAGCGCCGGTGCCGTACTGGCTTGGAACACGCCAAACAATGTAGCGCGATATTTTGCAATACAGAAAAACGTGTACCGAGATGTTGCGATAGGAAAGTAGCTAGCTAGCTAGTGCGATTTTTGCGCACGGTAATCGAAATACAGCCAAATTCCTTCCCCCTAAACACAGAAGTTGCGTTTACTGTGCGCGTGTTTTAATTATCCACGGCCCCTTATACGACAAAGTGCGATTCTTTTTCTGTACCCAACGCTGCACTGTTGACTGGTAGTCAAATTCATGAACTGGGGGACTGTAGAGCAGTAATTCGTAATACTTTCGTAATTTGTAATACTGCAGTAAATTGTAATAAACTTTGGAGTAATTTGTAATAACAATCACTGCAGTGATTTGTAATAAAATTTGGAGTAAATTGTAATAAAGCTTTTTTGATGAATCAATCTCTAATTTGAATGGTGGTACTAGTCAGTGAGCAGACGCTGATTACATATTCTTTTATTTCGAGCAAACATGTTTTCTTTTAATCATGTTTTAGCACAGTTTTAACATGTAGGCACAGATGGATTTTCAGGTAACAGACGGCCTTCTATTTATCCATCCACGGTAGGGGTCGCCATGCCATCCTTCCCTGAAAACCGAAACTTTTGAATAGCTTAAGCGGGGCTATATAGCACACTAAAGTTTCGTTCGAAAGAATCAAGGAGTTCATTGTTATGTTTTATACCTCAAGCGATAGTAGCTGACTCCTTTCCAGGCTTATAATTAATGATTGGAACATTTTCAAAAGTTCTGCAATGTATCGAAATTTTGTAGAAAAATCTTTGGAAATAGTAAAGGTATAGGATATTTTCCACTCGAGACATCGCCAAGTAAACCTTTGTTGCCGACGCAAGAAGGAGTGTGGGTTAAGTTTCAGGTACATATTTTCTACATTTCGCGTTTGTATCTGTTCAAATTCAATAAATAATACTAGCCTGTAAGACTAATATTAATGACCAAAACTAAGATAAATAGGTTTTAGGCTGCTTTCACAAAAACTTGTTGGGGGGGGGGTGATTTTTTTCAAACCCAAATTTTTTTTCAAGTGCCCCCTGCCATAGCTCAAAAGTTTTCAAGTACCTCCCCCTGCCTTGACTCAAAACCAAAAGCTCGCGGATAATCGATCAAAGTGCCCAAAACAAACTAATGGTTGACAGATTAGTACAGCACAACGAGCACTATCAACTATCAAAATGTGCCCTAACACAAAAATCCATATAAGCGTCCAGAAACTCCGGTCAATGCTGGTTCATGTTAATTATAATATGACACCACACACCGGATCGCTCACTATAGAGTCAGTCAATAGTGGCTAACTCTCTCAACAACGAATCTGGCTTCTCCTTCTCGAGAACGAAGATGACTTTATCACACAACCAAGCGGATCGGGGATACAAAAAAAGAGAGCGAATGATGAAGGAACCCCATTTTTTGTTCCCAAACACCGTTAAAACGAATCACACAATCAACAAACCGGTTTACCGGGGACCCAGATCACATGACCAGGGTCAACGCACTATAGATTCACCGGTGTCTCGCCATGTATTCCACAGGCGCTTGGCACATTGCTGGGATAATAATCGTATTTAATATGTAGAATGTCTATATACGACTTGATTATTCAGTAAAAGAATCCCCGTACGCGATATTAGTGTAGGCCTATAGGCCTACATGTTGACTGGCATTGTACCTATGGCTGCCTGGCTCGGGCCCGGCGAACGCATTGCATAATCATCAATGTGTAGAATGTTTACATGACTTGATTATTTATTAAAGAATAACGGTACGTGATGTCAATGTACATGTCGGCTGTAGAGCTCTGCAGGGCTTGGGCCCGGCTTTGGCCCGTTGTCCACTGCTGCACAGACAAGAACTCAAGGTGAGAAAGTAATTCACAGCCCGATGTCATAAATCAGCGAAATTCACGGAATCTGAGCGTTTCCGGTGATAAAAACTAGTCAACGGTCAGACGGTTGCATAAACAATCGATCGCCTGGCCTCTTTTGCCTAAAATCATACCTTACCCTATGGTACTGGCGAGAAATCGTCCTGAAATCGGCTGGGCACACCAACCCAGCGCCGGCCATTTTGAATAAGCTGCATTCAATGTACACGTCCAATGAGAGAAGAGCAATGACGTCATCTGCCAAGGGTTGTATGCACAGGCGCATACATTGAATGCAGGTTATTCAAAATGGTCGGCGCTGGGTTGGTGTGCCCAGCCGATTTCAGGACGATTTCTCGCCAGTACCATAGGGTAAGGTATGATTTTAGGCAAAAGAGGCCAGTCGATCGATTGTTTATGCAACCGTGTGACCGTTGACCAGTTTTTATCACCGGAAACGCTCAGATTCCGTGAATTTCGCTGATTTATGACATCGGGCTGTGAATTACTTTCTCACCTTGAGTTCTTGTCTGTGCAGCAGTGGACAACGGGCCAAAGCCGGGCCCAAGCCCTGCAGAGATCTACAGCCGCTCGGTTAAGCTAGCCGACATGTACACTGATATCACGTACCGTTATTCTTTAATAAATAATCAAGTCATGTAAACATTCTACACATTGATGATTATGCAGTGCGTTCACCGGGCCCGAGCCAGGCAGCCATAGCCATTCGCCAGTCAACATGTAGGCCAATAGGCCTACACTAATATCGCGTACGGTGATTCTTTTATTTAATAATCAAGTTCAATATAGACATTCTACATATTAAATACGATTATTATCCCAGCAATGTGCCAAGAGCCTATGATGTATTCCACACAAAATAACTGCAATGGTCCTTTTATTCACCATATCATAATATTAAACAAACTTGGTAGAGCCGATGTGTGAAGTTGCCCTCATCTTCCTTTATATTTATATCCATTCAAATTAGAGATTGGTTCATCAAAAAAGCCTAATTACAATTTACTCCAAATTGTATTACAAATCACTGCAGTGATTGATAATACAAATTACTCCAAATTTTATTACAAATTGTGCTAGTTCAATTATTACAAATTACTCCAAAGTTTATTACAATTTATTGCAGTATTACAAATTACGAAAGTATTACAAATTACTGCTCTACAGGGACCATCAACATCTATACGAATGAGCCCGTCGAGACTGGCCTGGTTGAGTCGGTTTGTCCGAACGGTCTTGAGTTGAGAGTACATAGTTCTTTCGGCAGGGCGAAAACTCTGTAAATTTTCTCTGGTTTGCTCAAATGCGGAAAATCATGCAAGGTGACTGAGTTCGTGCCACAGGCGTTATGTTGTATGGGTAGTTTGTAAAAGAACGTAGCAGAAACTACACTTTTACAAACTACCCACACAACATAACGCCTGTGTTTCGTGCAGAGGAGTTCGATGATGGATTGTGGTTTCAAGTCGGGCTGCTACAGGACGGAGTCTTTCGCGCACTTTCGTAAAGTTTGCCTATCATTGACTGCATTGGCTGTTGCGTTAGGCTGATTCATGAGTTGCTTTCTGTTGACAGTTCTACAGTACGTCACTTCTTCCTTGCCGTAGTCTGCGGTTTGTTTACTTGTATACGATGTTCAGCAGGGATTACCCTGGCTCAAGAACGGCATGAGATAAAATCGCACATGAAAAAAAACAGTGGGAGAATTTCAAAGTCTGTGGGAACCGGACCTAACTTTCCCTGATTTTCTGCATATTGGTTAATTTGCATAACAATACACTCAGTGAGACAGTTTTCGGACGACCTCAGTTTTCGGACATTTAATGACATGCTGTTCGTTATACGCCCTTCGCTCCGTTTTGATAGCGTTTTACAAGTCATGCTACAGCATATTAAGTCAGGTGACGCTGCCGTCCCGTTTTGGATTTTTTTGGGGGTAAAAGCTATTTCGGGCGCTACAAACTTGGTGAAGTTAGCCACACCGTACAATACGAGGTGTAGAACGCAACACACAGGGACAGCCCGTGTCCGATATCTAGAAGCGCTATACACGTTGAAATATAGTTGCGTCGTCCATGGATTAAACGTAACTAATTATCACGAAATATTTCCACATAGTTTTCTAAACACATCGAAATTGAAAATCGGGGTTCGAAGTTTCAAAATATCAATATTTAGCCCCTTATCACATTAACAATACGACGTCCGATTACTGCGATAGCAGTCCGATTACACGCGCTCAACATGGGGCAAAAATTTGGCAACTTTGACACCCCCCCCCCCTAAATGCCACTTCTGTCGGTGTTAACAGTTTGAGGATAAACACAATAAAGTTTCGAAATTCGAAGGGTATGGTAATAAGATTTCGTTGTGCTCGTCATTTATGAAACGGCTTTGGGCGAAATTCACTACCCTGTCCGAAAACTGTCATTCTGAGTGTAGTTGTAATCGGAGGCGGTTGAATCCATACTTTCCAGTGCGGGAGTAACGGAAGTACAGTAGTCCAGAATAGTGCATTTTCGTTTTTTCTTCGCACTACCACTCGTACTGGACACGAATATTCCTTAGAAAGCGCCATTTTGAGCTACGACAACACACTGTACATCAGCAATGAACACTTGCTGTATCGACTCCAATGATTTGTCAATGAACGCAAAACTTCCTGTCGGCAACCAATCACAAACGCTGTTGAAACGGGTAACTCTGCAACGGCTTTTTTCTAGCGTAATTATAGCGCTCTCTACGGCGACACAATGAGTGGTTCTGTACTGAAAACCGGCCAAATGTTACCGATGAATTTAGATCGCATAAAGGTATCACGTACGCGCCATTTGAATTATCGGCGCGACTTTTTTGCCCAATTGATTTTTCTGAATGCGATTTTTCTGATTTTTGAGCGTAAAAATCGCGTTATCGCGCCCCAAAGTGACCAACAGTTGGTCGAATATGGCGAAATGAGACAGCAAACCAATATCTACGCCCGGAAACCGTTGCTCGATGTTACTCATAGGGTGGTCAATGTACTTACCCTTGACATGTTCGATAAAGAAGGCGTGGTCATCGGTGACGTCACGGTGACGTCTGACTTCTCCAAAGTATCGAGTGAATCAGGTAGGCTGCGTAGATTTTCGCCATAGACGGTTTTCAGCTGCCGTAGTGCAGAAACCGTTGATGAGATTGTATTCGAAATCGCTGGCCTTAATAAACGCTTTTGAAAGATTGCTGACATGAGGCAGCAAATCGCACAAAAGCAGCATCGTCGAGATGAACCGGTACGTCCACATCAAATGGAAAAGTCCGATGGCTTTCGCATCGCTACGCTCTTCACCTTCTCGTTCTAAGCTGATAAACACACTGACAAAAGTATCTTTCAGCCGACGGACAGACGCTGCAGTCACCTGATCGATGACGGCTTGATCGGAATGCATGGGCACATAAGCCCGTGAGCAGATGACAATGTGCGCGACGCCATCAGTAGGGCAAATTGTCTCCCCTGCTGCAAGGGTGCATAAACCCATGTATTCAGTGTATTCAGGCAATAATATTTTTATTACATGCCTCTTCAAAGTTTAAGATATATCTATCAGACATATCTAGATGTTTGCAAATTGAAAATCTGTTTTGCAAAGCGTATTAATCATTGTGAAATCTGCAGCTCATATACAAAGCGTGACAAAAAACCCGATCCTTTTAATGTTTTATCTATGAGAGCTCAGTATGAAAATGCAACGTGCATTAATATTTTACAATACATTAATACAGTGACATATTTAGAAAGAGAAAAATGACGAGATATTTTTCATTCTTATTGATGCAACCAATTTTCCTTCTTTTCACAGGTCTCAAAAAAGAGGTAATTTTTCATGAGTAAATTATGACAGTTAACATAAGGTAGTTTTTGTCATCAGTAACTGTAGTATTATGGTTTCAGCGGTAAAAGTAAAGGTCCTCTCGTGCATACACTGTACACATCAGATTTGGCTGAAACTTATAAAACTTAACTCTCCGGGGCTTCTTCGGGAGGCGTAATTTGAACCGAGCAAAACTGCCCATACTTCTTTGCTCCTGTCCATTCTTTAGGTAATTAGGCTTGATTGTACTTTGTTAATAATACTGGTAGAGATGGTTTCCTTCATAAAGTTTCTGAACCGGTCATTAAAAAGGTAACAGTGCGACCTAAATTCGAATTCAATATCTTGGAAGCTATAGTACAAGGACAACTATTAAATGATGGTTTCAGAGAACTGAAATAATGCGTTGGCACTGAAAATAAAATATTCATACCTAAATTATCACGAAAACACAGAGTTAAAGTTAGCTCTCCTTTAAGGAAGAGTAGCCATACTTTATGACAACGGACTTCTTCGTTATTTTTTTTTTTATTTTTTTTTTATTTTTTTTTTTTTGCCCTGTAATATCAACCATATGTCAGTGCCATGTACTCTGTGAACCATTTCACTCCAATTTTCCTCTGTAGCGGTCAATCATGAAGGTGAAAGGATTAAAGGTACACTGCAGTGTCCAGTGTTTAGCTTGTTGAAATAGCCTGCATATGTACTGGTATAGGCAAAAAGGAATTTTCAGTCCAGACCAAAATGTATGTATTGTTGGCAATTTATTTACCTTGAATGATACTGATCATGGGACTTATATGTCTATTTTTATACAGATGCATGCTATGTTGACAAACTGTAGTCTGGGCATTTCTGTCGTTAATATACAAAATTAAAATCATGAAAAATTGTCAAAAGATACGGCTAACTGTCCCTTCAATATGTTAAGCTTTACCGCAAATGAGGAAAACGGACTTTAAGTGTGCCAAGCATGAGTTCACAAACACTTGACATGATGACTCGCAACATTGAAGTTTTTCATTTACCGCTGTTCTGACTTTGATATTAGTGACTGTTGTATGTACAACAGTTCTGGACTTCTGGTTTTGCACAGAAACTATGAAAATTAATATATTCAAAAGACTGTATTTACACTTTTAAAATTAAAAAATTGAAATTCATAAATTACAATTGACATGTCAACAATGTCATCGTAACAGAATGACTGAATATTTCACATTTTCTTTTACCTTTGTCTACAGGTCGCCCTGTTTTCGAAAGTTGAAATAGGGGAGTCAGCCACTTTTTGAAGTCCGCAAATATTATCCACCGTCCCCCCCCCCCGGGGCAGAAGAAACTGACCAGTCCCTAAGCTCGAAATGTCACTTTTCTTGTGACTTGATTTGTAAGTCGACACTGCAAAACTGAAAGCCTCGTTGCTGCTTCAGGTTAATATGAGGGATATCAACAAAAAGCATTACACGCTGGATTTTTTTAGGGGGGGTCGCTTTAGGGTATGTGATCAGAATCGGTAGTTTTCTACATATCACATGAGAAAGACATGAGTATGTCGACATCGAAATATCTACTAATTCATCAGAAGCCAGTACCAAGCGTATTACCATACCAATTTGTAAGCTCACAGAGGTTTAAAAAGACGATCAGACAGACAAACAGACAAAATCAACAAATGCGCGCTTATAAACGCACGAGCACAGAAAGAGACAGTCATAATGTTGAGACTGTCTGGTAGACGGATCTACAAATTTACACATCGACTTACTGATAGGCCAGAAGTGTTTTGACATACTCGAACCTAGGCAATAATACCGTGTAATCAGTGAGTCATAGTCTGTCATGTTACAAGTCGTCCCGCATTATCTAAACCTTCAAACAGTAACCTAATTTGCTAAGTTGCTCAAAGTTTCCTAAAGGAAAAACATGGCATCGATTGCCGTGATCTACTGAGATTGGTTTTACTTTGAAAATCAAAGAGAAACGAGTGAGAAGCAGATCGTTTACTTGTCCTGGTAGAGGGTCTACGTACACATCTGATACTGAAGGTGCGCAGTAGCGGACGCGCATCCGTTTGCTTACGTGTGAATCTTTTTTGGTTTACCTCTGCATTCCCGGTGATTTTTTCTCAGAAACATGCAAAATTCGTGTAACTTTTAAGAAAAGCTAATTTTTTCACGCGAGGACTATTCTTCCTAGTTCTACCCTCATATTAAGTCGGCTGATTTTCTATGATACAGTTATTTATGAGATTAAGAAATGTTGTCGAAGCATCAGATAATGATGTGCTCGTGCTTGTATAAAAAGTGCAATGAGACTTCAACATTTCGTCCATTTAGCGAAATCATAGCAAGTACTTGCAAACGTTACGAAATATTCTGATATCAAAGATGTTTCAGTGTTAATTTACAACGACACTTTATGAGTTGCTTGTCTAAATTCGTGGAAACACCAGGAAAATCCAAAAAACGCTACACGTAATTATGACTATACGTCTAGATCGTTTATTGTCCTTGTAGAGGTCGTTTGCCGTGTGTGTGTCTGTGTCTGTGTCTGTGTCTGTGTTAGCGCTCCAAGGACGTGACGCCCAGCATCTGGTAATCACGTGACACAGACGCACGCTACACGAACTCTGGAGAAACCCATCCGGACAGTAAATGACACAGTCACATTTGATGAGTTTTGGTATTGCCTTAAGGTGGCGGCAGGGTCACAAAGGGCTTCAAAATAAAGCGCTTCTTCCCGGGAAATACCGGCATTAAAGGCGCGGGCGTGACCGCATCATATTTTTTTAGAATCTGGTACTTTCGATACTCGATGTTGTTTCGTTTTTTCGCGCGGGAAAGAGCCAACCGAACGTCCAATCTTAATTGGACACAACACATTCAGTGTACATGCTAGTACACGAATGTTGACGACGTTTTGGTGCTTAACACGATTGGTACTGATTTGGGATAATTGAATCTTCATATTTTTTCAAATTTCTCATAAAGTGTTAGCCATATAGATGAATGTTGCAATATTACAAATTACTCATAAAACAAGTGTGTAACTCAAAAAGAAAAGCAGATGAGCGTACATTTGCAAGTGAAAACTACCTTACTTCACTATCCAATTATCCCAAATTAGTTCAAATCGTGTTTGCTTATTTAGCCTCAAGAAACGCCGAAACTCGGACTGTTTTACATTACCTAATGAGTATCGGGAAGTTGTGCGCTGTGTTCAACATTCTCTAAGCATAAGGCCCATATGGCCTCTGCAATCTGTCATTTCACGACAGGTTGTAAAGGGTGAGGTTCTGTCATTAAAGGCCTAAGCCCTGGGTGATGGAAGGTTCCAAGTCTGGAAAGGCATAAAAGCTTTCAGATTTTACTGAGACCCTGAGACTGAGGATGACGAGCTTAGCAGAGTCAACATGGACGTCCCGTCTCGTGTATTTATTTGTATTCCTCTGTTCTACAACTGCAAGTGTTTGGGGTAATCTATCATTTTTATTTCTCTGCGTTTTTTTTTCTGAATCAACTAACGTGTTTTCGCTCGTAGGATTTATCGTTCTCCGGACTGTATAGTGATTGACCGACTTAAATTTGTGATTAATGGATTATGCAGGTTAGATCTCGCGTTTAAGGAGACACATCATAGTACAGTGCGTTTCACCAAGGTACCGCAACTCAACGTTTGAGACGGGTAAGCCTAATTCACGTTCCGCGTGCCGCGAGCCCAAGTTTACGATGCACGATTAGCATGTTAAGCTGGAAACAGGTGCTTTTACACTCCAATTTAATTCATTGATTCATTTTCATGGATAAATCAACATTAGGGATTCAACGCCGCGTTCTAAATGCATGAACCGGTGACCAGTGAATGTGTGTTTACGAGTTCTACATCAATGGGCATATGCAGAAAGGGATTATAGGGAGGGAGGGCCAGTATTTTTCAAAATCACACTGCGCGTAAAATTGTAACATTAAAATTGATCAATCAAAATTCTGTACATTAATTTTGTAGACCATATGGTAAGGTTGCTATACTTCAAATATCTAGGTCTTTAGCCATGATAATATTAAGAGGGTTTTTACAATATTATTTTTGAGAATTTATGACCTTTGACCTGCCTATCCCCCTCTGCAACTAAGCTGTGGCTTATCCTACGTAAGAGTCAAAGATGGCTGGTGTCTATCGAACTGTGACCGGTATGAAATATCGAACTTCGACCCTGAAATCATCCTGTACCTCACTAATTATGCTCATCTATAAATTATAGGCCAGCTAACAGAGGTCGAGGTTTGAAGTTTAGTGGACGGAGATGATTATATTAACTAAGATTTCTGCTAAAATATCAAGCGGCCAGGATGACATTTGACATAGCAAATATATCTATAGGTCTGATTTTTGCTGGACGGCCATCATGGGAGGAAAGTGTACAGCAAAAATATCAAGTAACCAGGATGACCTTTGACCTGAATTTAACTTAATGCCAGTATGATAGTGCAACTGCCTTCATATTTGGTGGAATGAGGCTAAATATTTCTCAAATAAAATATTATTGATGTTGACTATAGCACGTACAGGGACGGCATAACAATTGGGGAGAGTCAATTTTCTCACCATCATATTGAAAAATTCGCCCTCCCTCCGTATAATTTTTTTCCAGTCCCTTACCGGCCAGCACATGATGAATTCGTGAACACACATATCGCAGGTCACCACTATATGCACATACAAGGCGTCTATTAAATGTGATTTAACAGTGAAGATGAATCGATAAAGTGAATTAGAGTGAAAATGCACCTATTTCTAGCTTAACATGCTAATCGTGCATCGTGAACTTTGGCTCGTGGCACGTGGCACGCGGCACGTGAATTAGGCTTATCCGTTTGAGACGGACACAATCCACGTACAAAACACACGATTAGCTTGGGCAGCATTGACACATTTCTAAGCCACCGACTCGTCGATAAATTACAGTAAACCAGCATGGGGCAGCCGCTATCTAGACATAGATAAACAGTTGACTAGACTTGATCTACAATGTAACTGTTTCTTTTACAATTTTTGGTAAGAGTTCAAGAGGTGTAGGTATTCTCAACAGAAACTAACTAAAAAGCCGCACATTGTAGATCAAGTGTATCTCTCAGTCTAGACAGAGCGGCTGCCCCATGCTGGTTTACTGTAATTAATCAATGAGTCGGTGACTTTCAAATGTGTCGTGATGCACCCAAGCTTAGGCAAAAAAAGAGAAATGTTTCCGGTCAGGCCTTTCTTTGAAAATGGTGCGGCGACGCGATTTTTTATTTTTTTCCCTCAAGGGAGGGACGAGGGTCAGTTTTATAGTTTTATCAATATAGTCACTAATATACTGTTCATGCAGTCACTGATCATGCGCCCCAAAGAATTTTCTCTTTCTCTTCAGCCGTTTTGGTTTGGTGTCATAGCAATCAGTACGTTGTTTGCCGCGGCCACCGGCCACAAAGCAGGGGGAAAGGATGACGCGCTGCTGTTCAAGTGTCGCGTGCGCTGACCAGAAACATTTTTCTTTTTTGGCCTTATCGTTTGTTTTGTGCGTGGATTGTGTCCGTCTCATACGCTGAGTTGCGGTACCTAGGTGAAACGCACTGTAAGTCCTGACATAGACCCTCGAGGGTCTATTGTCCTGATCATATTCTTCGGTGTAACACAAATTGATCAAATGTGACAAATAGAGATAGACAGCACAACAATTTGTTTTTAGCCAGCCTGAAATTTCTGTTGAGCGAGTCAGGGAAAACTAGTCTCCTTAGGGATGGACCATTAGATCTTGGGAGGGGGTGGTCAAAACAGAAAAAAAAATTTCAGAGCAGAAAGTTAGGGAAAAAATCTTCAAACTAGTTTGCAAAAAAACACAAAATAAATAAGGATACAAATGTGTAAAAAACTCTGCAAAAGTCTTTAAAATCTTGAACTTTTTTTAGATTTTACCGACAGGAATCAGCTTTCTGTATTTTTAGTACATCCTCCAGGCACATTTTCAATTTTTTTGTATACATTTAGAGTGACTGTATCCCTTATACCGGAAGTTGTGATCATCTTATCTTTTCAGGACTTTTGTATTCTGATCACTTGAAAATTATAAAATTATAGAGCCTGTTTTCTACTTGTTTCCTGCGTACAAACCAAGCAGGTACTTTAGGTAAAACATTGTAACTATGGTATAGTTGTCAAGATAGAAAGTTATATTTGCCTTTTAAGGTGAAAAGATACAGGTGAACAGATCAAGGTGAAAAGATACAGGCCACATCAGGTTCATTCTTTTCACAGCATTTTATTGAAATGATGAATGCAAGAATGGGTGAACAAGTAGAAACACGTCAATAATGATAAAACAACATATCAAGTCATTATGTATTATTTTGCTTTTATAAAGGCATTTTCAGTTCTTTTTTCTCAAAAAAACAGCCTTAAAAAAAACAACAACACATTTTTTAACATTCAACAATACACTACGTAGAATGCCATCAATCCAACAAATCCCAACACACAAACACACAAAAGGGTTGAACGTTGTAGGTTTCTCTATAGCAAATACTGAATATATCTGCATGACTAATCGTTTGTGAGTAGCAAATGCTGAATGACAATTATCTGAAGAATTTTTCCACCACAAAAAAGAGCATGACTTATGTTAGCAAATTTCAAAGAAATTGGACAAGCCCTTTCAGAGAATACAGATTTTTTGACCATAAATGGCATAAATTGCGCCCTAAAAAGACAAATATTGAAATTTCACCACATCTATACACATTCAATCAATTTGGACATGCTGCTACAGAGAAATAGATGTTTTGATCAAAAAAGGGCAAAAGTTGCCCCCCCAAAAAACCCACAAATATGCAAATTTCACTATATTTTGCAAACAGCTTCTCAGCTTGTCAAAATCAATTGTAAATCATGAGATATGCATGTTTGGCAGAGTTATTGTAGGCATTTCACCACGCAGTAGAAAGGGAAGCCAGGAAACCCAAATAGTCAATTTTCAAAACTATAGTCCCAAATAGTCAATTTTCAAAAATATAGGAAGCTACTGAGGAGCAAGAAGACCATGTTTCAGAGGAAGATGTGTAATCTGAAAAAATACTCCCAAGTGCCACCAAATAACACCATTTTAATCTCTATTTTTCAAAAGCTCCAATGGTAGGAGGGGGACACCCCCCTCATGACCTCCCCCCGCGACTGCTTGTGCGTTCGCTTGTGGTGCAAAGCACCACATCTTCGCCCTCTTGTAAACAAATCCTACAGAGGGGGGAAACTCATTGCCAACATTGTCTTTTTTCTGATTTGTCTCATTTATATGAATCATCTGTTCAGAATAGTTTACAGAACCAGGAGTGATGGATGGACTGTCATTGGTTATGCAAAGATGAGTCTCTGATTCCACCACTTCTTCATTTCCTTCTGTTCCAGTATTAGGCTGTACTGTTGGACATTCAGTGCGCAAGATGATCTGCAACGTTTCGCGGAATCTATCAGCAATATAAATCATTATTACACCTCACTCATTCAGTGTGCACTGCCATTGGTTAAACACGACTCACGTGACATGTAAAAGAACGTGATGATGCCCTCTGCGAACGTGACATCTGATGCCCTCTGCGAACTTGATGATGCCCTCTGCATTTGATATTACATGGATGACGTCAGTTTACTTACTGCGCAACCTTTCTGCGCGTAACAAATTGTCGTTCGCTTGTAGGCCTACTTGCAGTCGGCAACTATGGCTGCGAAACGTCATGCAGAGCTGTCACTGGCACAGTTAGACGATATTTTGATGCAAGTAAACAGCAAACGAACGAAAATAGCAACAAGGAATGCAATTTCTGTGTTCAGCGACTATGCAGGCAACAAATTTGGATACGCCACTGAGGAGATCGGCAAACTTTCAGCGGCAACCTTATACTTGGCACTGACAACATTTTACGCTGAGGTCCGGACTCATGCAGAAAGGTGAACTGTACTCGAAGAAGTTTGTTCGGTGTAATAAAAATAATAACACATGAGAGCTAAGGCAATATCACGATTTTTTGCCTGCCCAAGGGAGGTTAGTCAACATCGGAAAGATAGTGATGTTAATGAAAAAGGAACCATTCCTATCTTTCGCGATGTTGACCAACCCGTAAAATCCCTGATAAGTCCACGGATTAGCATAATTAGTTGTGTTGACTAATTAATTACAGCATGTGTGTATGAGAGATATACGTCCTTGTAACGGAGTGTAAAATAAATAAAGAGTCACAGGTTAGGTTATGGTATATAAACCATTTATTTTATTTATTCCGATGATTCAGAGCATGAAGAAAGAAGAGACAATGATAGAGAAAACAGTGTGAAAAACTCAGTAATACTTGGGTCGCCTGTGGTGTAACTTTGAAATAAAGTCAGTGATGTGCAAAGGTATACAAACTTTAACATAACTAAGCGATTAAATGTTAAGGGCAAATAATTGCAACATTTGCTGATTTAATCCAGTATATTTGTCCACAATATTTTGTTTTGCAATGGACACCAAGAATTACAGCCATTATATGAGTACATTATATTGTTATTGTACACAATTATATTTTATCCTGGATTGAGCTCCTTTGTACACAATATGAATGAACTCCATATGTATACTTATTGTGTTCACAAGCTAATACCATGGGGCTATCTTTTGGTAGCTCCATGCTAATACTGGCCATTTAAATTAGTTCTCAGGAGTAGGACAAGAAATGTATAGTCGTCGAGACACTGAACATCGAAATGAATCTAGTAACTGCTACTGTCACGTTGGAGACATTGTATTTTACAAAGACTGCTGTTGAATGTTTTTGCTTTTGTTGAACAAAGAAACAATGGTCAAAGCATTGGCAGCCTACCGTATATTGTATAAATAAATATAATGCATCTTTCTAGGTGTAGTATTACAATTTACAATTACAATTAGTTAGTTTATATAGCGGAGTGTCAACGAAAACCATTATCCAACCCGCTTTACAATCAATACAGAGTAGGAAAATGTAACATCGG
>LD345165.1:128432-147985 GCA_001465055.1 Ptychodera flava | reverse complement strand
CTGCAAACTGTTCAACAACAAACAACTGATCAAACTTTTGCAAGTACATCTCATGAAGTATCAACATATGACAAGGCTACAGCAACTGATGATGTATCAATTACTAGCAAATCTATGACATACAATTACATATCAACAGCTGCGAGGGTTACTACAAATGACGAAGTGTCAACAAATGACAAGGCTACGACCAATGAAATGTCAACAAATGACAAGACTACTACCAATGAAATGTCAACAAATGAGAAGACTACGACCAATGAAGTGTCAACAAATGACAAGACTACAACCAATGAAATGTCAACAAATGACAAGGCTACGACCAATGAAATGTCAACAAATGAAAAGGCTACGACCAATGAAGTGTCAACAAATGACAAGGCTACGACCAATGAAGTGTCAACAAATGACAAGGCTACGACCAATGAAAAGTCAACAAATGACAAGGCTACGACCAATGAAATGTCAACAAATGACAAGGCTACGATCAATGAAATGTCAACAAATGACAAGACTACAACCAATGAAATGTCAACAAATGACAAGACTACTACCAATGAAATGTCAACAAATGACAAGGCTACGACCAATGAAGTGTCAACAAATGACAAGGCTACGACCAATGAAATATCAACAAATGACAAGGCTACCACCAATGAAATGTCAACAAATTACAAGGCTACGACCAATGATGAAATGTCAACAAATGACAAGGCTATGGTAAATTATGAAGAGTCAACAAATGACATGACTACAACAAATAACATTTCAACACATGACAAAACTACAAAAAATGACAAAGTGTCAACAAATGACAAGACTGCAACAGACATTGCGATGACGGATGATATCACTCTATGGAGAGAGCCCAAGGCAGTGACATTACAGTCTATGCATAACAGCACTCTTGATGATGAATCAAGAACATTTCTATCAAAAGAAATCAATGTGTTTGACAACATGATAAATGGAAACTTGACCAACCCTTACAGCACTAAAGTGGACATATACCTAAAAAGCCGGGAGAGATATACCTACGGTATGTGTTGTTACATTGGCTGTTCAGATTTGCCAGGGGCAATTGCACTAACAAAGAACAAAACACAGCAAAAGCCCCCCCCCCCTCCTCTCTCTCTGTAACAAAAACACAGAGATACATACTCTGCTCCATAATTTTTTTATTTTCAATGCATCGGTTAATTCTATTAAGCTAATATTGTGGAATTGATGTATTCCGTCAGAGTGTTAGTACAATTAATATCAAAATTCCATCAAAATGTTGCATGGATAACTCTAGCAAATAGCTTTTTTCATTGACTAAATGTGGTTATAATATGTTTGCATTAATCTTTTTCCAAACTTACTTTTCCAGGTGAAGGAAACGACTCTGCAGTGCTCTCTATAATAGCCATCTGTGTTTCACTGACATGTTTTCAAATTATTATAATTGTTATGGTATATCTTGCGCTGCGCAAGTCCAGAACTCAACCTGATAGCAGGGGTAATGAATGTTAGATGTGGACACAAATTTTCTTTAAAATCATATTTCATTTAAAATTGCTGGTAAATTTATGACTTGATTTGCTCATAACAGTCTCTTTAAGTTGTTAATATGGTAAGATGTGTCCAACAAACATATTTACATCCTCTTTAGACTCTTAGAAAACATCGTATTGTGTATATACGTTTGTGAAAATTGAGGGTTAAAGTACAAAAAATGGTGATGTTGGGCAATAAACTGCCTTCATGAATGACATGTATGGAAGAAAGACAGTCATTTGACATTCATTTTCTAATATTTTACTTGAAGCTTGACAGGTCCTTTTATGACATTGGAGTTAAACTCAAAATGATGTGAATAAACAAACAAGATTGAGCATAGGGTACAGCAGTCAGTCCCCTGGGTTGGGGAGGGATGTTTTTTGTACGGTTTACTTTATTGAATTTTATGAATTTTGACTGTGGTATTTCAAATAAAGATTTCAATTCCAAACCGTCTGAATGCTTTTTTTATTACTACAAGTAATTTTATGAAGTTTGGCTGTGGTATTTCAAATAAAGATTTAGACTCAACACCGTCTGACTGCTTTCTTTATTACTACAAGTCCATATCTCCTCTCAAATCTGTGTATACATCACTGTAATTGCTCCGCAAACATTGCCAACTGGCTAATAAGCTGTCCGTATCAATGGATTAATTGATTAACTCAACACCACAGCTATCACACACATAGTAATGACATGTGTGACGGCTGTGGTGTTGCCAAAAAACCATTCCCTCCCCATCCCTCCCCACCCTAGGGGACTGACTGTTGTATCCTGTGGATTGAGGCACAATTGCATAGATTGACCCTTTGAGCGCTTTAATTTTTTCCCCGCCAAAATTTTATTGATTCCAATTTTTATGAATTATGCTGTACCATTTTATAATTTTGGACCAAATGGGCATCACATTTCATTGGCTACAGTTTTTTTCTCAAAATTTTGGCATCTGAGAAAAATTGAGAACGGTTTATTTTAAAAAAGGGACAAAAATAGACTTTGGCGCTCAAAGGGTTATTTTAGTTAGCTAGCTCTGTGCTAGCTGTTGACCACTTGTGGGATGAACAAGATTTATAAACTTGGAGGTTTGCACAAGCACTTTACAAAGCTCGTTAGCAATACATTATGGTGTATATTTATGTGAAATCATTTAGGAAGAAATTATTAGCAGCATTGTGTGTATACACAAGTCAAAAGTGGGGCTATTGATGTAATACCACAAGATTCATTCAACTTTTTCGGTATTTGATAGATGGAGGAAAAACACTTTTTGATGCGCAAGTTGTTTTCCAGATTTTCAAACCATGGAAATGGCACAGGTAATTTAACTGTAATCATAATAAAGGGAGAGCGACTCAACACATTGTGCATTATTTGATTGTTTGCATTTTTGTGTACAAAAGTTTGTATTTTTAGTTTTTATATTATTTTTTGCTTTTCCATTTATACTTATGTGTGTGCCTGTGATCTTTGCATGGATGATTGTGGAATGATATCTCTCTCTGACTCTCTCTCTCTATATAACCTAAAAGTATTGATGCTTAGATTTCCAAATGCAAAATCTCTTTGCAAAATTATATATATATATATATATATATATATATATATATATATATATATATATATATATATATATATATATATATATGTATATATATATTTTATTGCTAGAATACATAGGTATATGTGCCCTAGAGAAGGTGACAATTAGCCCGATGCCAGGAAGGCAAATTGTCTCCTGCTGCGAGGGCACAAAAACTAATGTGTTCCGGCAATAAAATTTTTATATACCTTTCACAGTTAACGTTATAGCATCAATCAGATTTTAATGAAAGTCAAAACAGCAGTGCACGCATGGATATTTTACATCTAGCGTTAAGCGTCTACTTTGGCATTGAAAATGTCAAAGGGCTTCACCGGAACCAGTGACCGGGTGACGGCCCACTAACATCCCGGATGTTCCAATTCAAATCAATGCACTGATTTGCACTCACATCCAGGCATGTAATAAATTAGTCAGGTTTTGATGTTTTTGTTGTCGTTGTTAGTACTGTAAACTTGCAATTAATTTTTTCAGCAATTTCTCATGCTTTCGTCCATATCATCGAATCAGTTTGATGTCACATTTTGGCACTAATTCACTTTTGTTTGGGGAAGGAGGGACGGAGGGGTTCTGATCAAATACATAGGCAATGAAATCAGTACCAGGACCTTATTTGAGGTAATTATTCATGATCCCTAAATTCATTATTAGGAACCAATGTGAGACAGTGATGCAATGACTTTGTTTTTCCCTATCTTTAATGACGTAAAACACCAAAAATTTACATTTTAAAATCAAGTTTTATTCCTAGTGTGTACTCCAGATATTTACCTAACCCTATCACCTCCATGGTTTGGTCCAAACCAATTGTTATCAATAGTGTCTTTGGATCTGTTTATAACAAATTTGGGTGAACAAGTTGATATATTCTTTATTTTATAACCAATTCATCATAATTGTTTTGCAAATTCTTGTTTAATGAGTTTATGATGGACTTCCACTCGTTGAATCAGGGTTAAAAACATTAAAATATCCTGTTTATATTTGCAATTACTCAGGCCTTTGCTTTGTGAGAGTCTTGGAACTTACACGTCTATAACTGAAAAAGTTTTATTGTTTATATGAAGCACAGCTACAACTTGATTGTGAGATGTCGTATGAAAATATACATATGAAAATATTCTTCTGAAATATTCAAATTTTGTTTTTGACTGAAATAATGGTTGCTTCATCACGTCTTACAGTGATTTGGAGTCGTTTGAAAATCCCTCAAAGTAACTACTGTGATGTTGAATTTTGTTCAAATTTGAAAAAAGGTTGGATCACTGATGAAACCTATTATAACAGTGAAAAATTACGTTGCTTACTCCTTCAGCCTGTCACTAAATGTCAGTTTTGTTTCTGACTACATTTGAGCTGTGTTATGAAACTGATATGTTCTCTTTGCATAAATTTGCATAAAGGTCAGAGTTCATCATGGAAGTGTCCACCTGCCGGACCATGAGGTGGATCTATAAACCTTGCAAAGTCTTTGAGTAACTCTCTGTCCATATTGATGACATCACGTTGGGTCAAGAAGCCTTTCTGGGTGTATTCTATCAGTGTCCATGCCTGTAATTGTCAAGTGGAGAGAAGAACACAGTTAAAGCAACACTGATTCAATTTATCAACAACAGTACTACAATCTATTGTTTAAGTCCTTTTCCTATTTTATGTCATACAAGTGTATCAGTATTCATTGATGTATCAGGTAAGACAACTGGTAAATTGACTATCCTGTGCAAAACCCTGTGGTTCTTGCCCTAAATCAATCCACTGGCTTTACTATTATCACTCATCTTAGCGAGATAATAATTTAATGACACTGCGTCTCCCTTATTCTCAGCCACTTATCTTTTATTTTCTGCTGGTAGACTTCATTTTCTTTTTAATTAAAGTCTACAGAATCTCATTTGATTATTGCTCACATCTGGTATTCATGAAGTTTGAATAAAATAATACCGTACCTCATCAATCGGTGGCAGCTCTTCAGTATCTTTGTCTTGCATTGTGTAATAAAAAGCTTCAAATTTGTCTTTAATCAGCAAGTCATCTTCGATTAGCTCTAAAAAGTTTCTCCGCAGCTGCTCAACATTCATGTATCCCATGTCAATGGTCTGTAAAATAAAGACAAGCTTGTTAGAACACAGACTGAGTGTACAGATACCAGTACAGGTCCAAGGTATTTTCACTGGCGTAAAATTACCTCATTGAAGAAGTATTCTATTTAAGGTTCATACACTCCAGTCACTTAAAATTGAAGGACTATTGAAGAAATTTTTCTAGGTCTTTTGAGGTTCAATACACCATTTTCAAACTATCACTTTATATTCTTTTCACAGTATCACGACTAATCATCTTGTCAGTTTTCAATATTATCGGTTCTCCAGAACTCTATTTCATTTTCAAGGACTCTTCCACAACTTTCCAGGGGTACTTTAAAATTCAAGGACTTAGAGGAGCATGTGGACCTGGTCTATTGTAATATTGTATGGACAGTCTTTTTTTTCTGTATCAAAACATGAAAGACGGTGTTCCCTGTAGAAAATGGATTACTGTACATGCTATAAAATATCAAGGTAGGACAACTGAGAAAGATATTCTTTAGAATTACCTCTACTTGTTTTGTTTACAGTAAAAACGAGCTAAAAATAACTGAACACGTTCTTGTCATTTCACTATTTAGTTAATGCATCGTTGGGAACTGATATTGGTATTAGTTTCTATTCCCATGATGCACCTTGGGATAGCTAGATATTTAAAGTCATTAAATTTATGAGGACGACGACCAGTTAGGATAAACTTTACCAGCGGCCATTTTTAGTTGTGTCAAGAAATATCTTTCTCCCTGACTTAAGTATCGCATACTGCTCTGAATTAACACCAAGGTGCGAAGCAGAGTATGTAATTTTGTTAAGAAATTGGGGTGGATGTTCACCCAGACCCTACCCTGACATGTTCATTAGAATGAATGCCGCTAGCTTCTATGATGGAACATGAAGCATACAGTTATCAGCCATTATCATGGATCCGACTCACAAACTGCCAAACAAGGAAGATGGTGGAGGCATTGTTGGTGACAACAAATGTAGAATTGAAAAGATTCGCTCAAAATATTATTATTTCAAAGTTTTTTATAATTTTTTGTTATCATTTCAAAATTTCCTTATTTACACTCTCCTAAAAGCCATTATGTGTGAAAACCTGGAGTGGTCGCTTGCCTGCATATACGGTAATCCCCATTTACTGCTTTTATGGAAAGTTATATTTCAGTGCTTGCCTGAGCATTGGTACTAATGCAGAGAAACACAGTGACCATTCAGCAATGTGAATGTATCCAGTAATATGATAACAGCCCTATTGGATTGAATTTCAAAATAAAATCAATGAGGCTTGACAGTGTTTTGGGGTCGAAAGTACCAGAAACCAAAGTCTAGGCTTTGGTGGTGATCATTTTTATATGAAGAAAGAACAGAACAGCATTTGGCCAAGTCTTGCAAGTCTAAAATATCAGTACAGTAAGATTGGACCATGCACTAGTATTTCATAAACAGTGCGGTGATAAAAAGAATGAGATATGGGTACCTTGTCTCCTTTCTTGTACGTCCATATGACATCGACATCGGCCAGACTTGTCTGTTCAAACGATTCATCAGCACAGCCTGTGTCATTGAACTGACCATCAACTGTGAACAGAAATGTGGCAGCCAGACTACGACCATAGGAACGAACTTGATGCAAATAACCTACACAGTTGGAGATGAATCAGAATACAATTGAAAAGGTTAAGACTTTTGTAGTTGATACACAAATTCACTGTCCTGCCTTGATGCCACTTTCTGGAAAAGACTCAGGCTTGGTAGTCTATCAGAATTGGCCAAAAGTCGATTCCAATCTCAATGTCAATCTCAGTATTAGAGCAATGGTGAACAATTACTGAACGTAAAATAAAACATGCATGTGAGAATCAACAAATATCTTGAAAAGACTTCCTGTTTAACTTGCTTATATGTTTTGGCGATGTGTAACCTGTTCACATCCAAATTCCCTGTAAACTCACCATTGGTAACTTTATAAAGTAGAGTTACGCCTTGTAAATTACATTGAGGACAACTATAAGTTTACAATCAGTCCAGATTCCAAATGACTGGGAAAGTATTAAGGTGTATAATACAGAAATATTTCTGCATTACACTAGGGAAAACACGTCCTGAATGCCAGCTTCTTGGCAACCTGAAAATCAACACCCCAAAAGTGAAAAACGTGTTTCTCCAGATAAATGCAGTGTACGGTATTTGATGAACAAAGATTCAAATTCTATTCAAAAATTATATTTAACAAAGTCACAGTATTAATCTACACTGAATGCTGTGATAAACACAAACAAAGTCCAATCTTACCTGCAGGTAGGTATATACAGTCTCCTCGTCTAAGAGTGGCCCATGTCCATGGCACTTTCCCAACTCCAGGATTTTCAAACATGTTGATCATATCCATGTCTAGGGTTGAAAATCCCGAACCTGACCATTTATTCTGTGGGTAGACATAGGAATATTAATATATTTGTCACAGGAAATTAAAAAAGACTATATCTTTCAAAAAGGTGATCCATAAAATACTGGTACTGTATCTTAGAACTGTCGCGTAAACATGTTAAATCTACGACTGTTCATCAAGCTGGTTGAGTGTCAATAGATCAAAATTGACATGAGACTTCCATTGTTGAAACCTTGGAATTTTCAAACATGTGGATTTCAACAGATGATAGAATGTACAGGACAATATCTAGATATTCAGTTTCCCTATATCAGAGCACTGAGTCCTACCATTCCGAATAGAAATTCCGTTTTCAGCCAATCAGGTGTATTCAAACAAAGCATTACCATACGATGTAATTCCAGAGTGCAGAACATACATGTATGCAGATGTAGATTGGTTTCCTCTAACATTTGAATTTCTGTTTTGGCTTTTCAGGGCTGTTGTATAATTTTGTGCCTTTGGGCCTTTTTCGATTGTTGAAGAATCATCATCAGACTTCAAAGGCCCAACACAAAACAAAATAATATAGCTGTACTCATTTTTTGGGTGCACAGATATCAGAATTGAAAACACAATTAACTGAAGGGTGTGAGATACATGTTGTTCCATGGCATCTCCCACGAGGCATTTCAGAAAACAGCCCAATGATACCAGTCAGTATGTTTTGAAAAGGCGTTGCAATCAACTTGCGCATGCAAGATAACAGTGCAAATACCTTGTCCACCATTGATAGATATCTTTGAAATCTTTGTTCAATCATGATGAAATCTTTCCTGCCGTCAAACAGGCAATGAATATTGTGATCTGCGTCGTAGTGAAGCACTGATGCTGTACCACCACTGCTCATCCATAGGTTACACTCATGAAGGTATTTCCTGAAGGTCCCACACAGCAGACACTTCGGTACCTTGCAAGAAATTGGGGAAATGTTGATTAATTGTAAAGAAAATTTTGTTTCATCAACAATTGAATAAGTAGTCTTGAAACTGGTTGTTTTCTGTTGTCAGACCACCATGTTAAATGGAAGATATCTGTGACTTTTTGACCATAAAATTTTCATTATTTCATTGTTCTGAAAGACAACTACAAATTCTTCATTTTGATGTACAACATATTGGCATTGCTTTCACAATGTACTGTTTTATGAATGAAGCTTGTTCACATTTATGCGGATTGTTGTATGAAAGTAGAGCTCTAAAATTCAAGTTTGTTCCTGTTGATTTTAGAATTGAGGGCATGGATGTGTGATCAATCAGTACAGTCAGACTCTAAACATTGCCAAATGAATGGTGTTCTAAAATTACTTTACACAATTCAAGAAATGTCTTTATCATAATATACACCAAACAAAATCTTCACCTGTGCTACCTTGTATCTTTTTATGATGTAATTAAATGAGGTAAACACTGAAAATATGAAATAAAACTTGAAAAACCCCCAAAATAAGAGAACTTACTTCTACATCTTGTCTCATTTCATCTGGCAGAACAGTGACTACGTACCAATCTTCAACCTTGTAATTGTCAATGAATTCAGAAAACTGCATTCTTTGTGGTTGTGTGTCACGGTTCTCTCTCTTCTTCTCAATCAAGACGTCAACATCGCCATAGCTGAAAATAAAGGTGTTTTTCAGCTTCCAATGCAATATCAGTACAGTCATGGATGTAAAAAATAGATTTTTACATCCATGGTACAGTCAATATGAAACGAAGAGAGTTCTGTATTTCGTACAGCAGCGAGACCACCACCAATTTGTTAGGAAATGAACGAGTATTTGAGAAGTGTTTTTGATGATATACTGATGGTGTTGAAACTTTTTCATACTGGTTAATTCATTCAAATTTCTATGACATCATTGGTATCATGGATAGCTTCTTTATAAACTGCATATCCTGTACCCATGTACATCAACATGTATTTGCTTAATTGCAAGCTGAAATCAAGAAAGTCTGTCCATTTGTGTTTATAACAATTTGACAGCAATTTGAATCTTTCCTTGCCTCGAGATACTGTGAAATCTGATTAGATAAAAATGACACCTTTGGAAATTGCTAAAGTAAGGTGACTGACTGGAATGGAACACAAAGTAATTATATAAAAGTTGAACTTTCTGTAGCAAAGGCTATCTTCACAGTAGTAAGGTGTCGTGATTGGAGATATGTCCCTTTTATGACTCAGATTTCACAGTGGTGAATTTTGGCTTGCAAGTCACAAGGGAGTGCACAAAAATCAATCAATAAAGATTGACATAGCGAAATTTTGAGAGACAATACGTATGCTTAATAGCAGGAATCAAAAACATCTCTTTTAAGTTCTGAAATTGGAAGGTATATTTTTGGCAAACAAAATGCAAATAGATAGAGCTATTATTAATACACTTCATGGACAGATATTCAGACTCTCAAACTTTTACAATTCTTTTCTGATGTACCACTTGTGGGGCCTCATTTTGATTGAAGCCCTAGAAAAAAGAAAAACTTTCACCATCCTAGTTGTTTGAAAATCGAAAAATGTATTTTTCTCCATACAGTTAACACAGGGATGGCAGCCATTTTTAATTTCTAATATCTGTACATCGTGGGTAATTTGTTTCTCCAGTACCAAAATTTGCACGGTGACCCCAATGTTTATTCTTGATTTTGAAAGAGAATGGTTGAAAGATTCCTTGAGGAAAGTTTCAGCAAAAGGTTAAGACTTTCACTTTTGAGGCACAGACTACCTTAACCCGTTTCCCCTATTTTGCCATAGAGAAGTCCAGCTTTTCCATACAAAAGAATGAGGATTATACCAATATTTCTGCTGATAGGTTTCAGAGGGACACATTTTTTAACTCACTTCTTTCTGAGGTAATCATCATCCCAATTCAGAGCAGCTGGTGACTCCGTCAATGCCTGTCTCAACACCAGGGGGCGCTTTTTACTGACATGGTCCTCCCAGAACTTCTTTGGATGAGGTGCCTCCTCATACTCTTTCACTTTTCCTTCGGGCTTCCTTTGGTAACCTAGCAACAAGAGAAAAGACAATAGCTTTCAGGTTTGTTAAAAGTGACAGTAGTTAGAGTTTTACTAAAAATACCCCCCCACAAAAAAAGTTTATGTTCTTATTTGTAGGTTGCAATAGATACAGAGTATGCCTTGGCAATACAAGAGATTAAGTACAGTTTGAAATATTTGTTATACAAAAATAATTGTTAAATGTGCATATTAAAAATTAGCAATGAAAATATAACTCAGTATTCTTCTCATACAAGGCTGTATTGACAATTGAATGCTATACAATTATCACAATAAGGTCATTGAATGAAGAACCGTGTTTTACAACTGAAGAAAAATAGTGCAAAATCATCAAAAAGTTAGAGCTAATAGAGCTTTTACCGAAAGAATGATATGGATAATGTTCAGTGCTGTATTTACTCTACTGCTTAGAATGGCCCCAGTCGCTTGGCTTTTCTCGGCAGCAGTTACTGGCTGGCCTGCAACGTGTTCACCCCACAATCTATGCAACAGTAAACCATTAACACGACAGTCTACTGTCAAAGTCTTTGATATTTATATCGCCCCAAGACTTGGAGCAAGCCTATCTACTGTTTGCTAATTGATTCATATGTTAAAATCTGAAGCTTGAACACGAATACAAAACCAAGGCTTTTGAATTGTTTCCATAGAAACACTGGTGATTAATATTTTGTAGCAGAGAGACGTGCTTTACTCACATGTCAGGTTTAGAAATTTTAGAATTTTTGAAGGGAGTTGCTCAAAGTTGCTGCACTAGAAGTTACACTTCAATTTCAAATTTTTGTGAAAAGCAAAATTTCTTTCTTTTGTACGAGTGCATAACCAACACTCTGCACAGAATATTTTCACTGTGTCCATGGAAACAGTATTTCTCAACATAATACTGAAGAAAGCTATGGACAGTTGTGTAATCTAAGACTGGTGGTCCAAAGTTCATCATAGAAGCAAAGGGGAAGTTAATGAAGCAATATACACTAGCAGGTACGTGTTTGGATAATGGAAAACTTCAACTTTCACTCAACTAGTCTTCAATAAAAAAAAATTGAAAAATTTGGGTAACTATACCAATTTTGATACTAGGGAATCAAATTACTTTCAGTTCACTGATATTTGAAATTCAAAATCAAGTAACATCCCTATGTTAATCCTGAGGGAAAAATACAATTTTTTTTGATTTTCCCAAAAATAATAAAAATTTTATTTACTCGAACGACTTTAAAATGAGCCCACACAAGAGGTAGATCAGAAAAGTGTAATAAATATTTAGGAATCCCTATATCTGTCCAAACAGCACAGCTTTTGCACGAATAAATTGAGTTCCTTCAACTCAAGCTTTCAAGAAAAGAACTGGCTTCAAGTATGGGGTAGATCTCCAAACAGTGAGTTTTGAAAACGGCTAAACACCAGTGACAGTGACTATGATTATGAAACTATCTTTCTGTTGATAAAATACACACAAGGCATGGAGGTACCACAAGACTCATACAGGAAAAGCCACAGATATCAAACCATGGACAATAGAAGCCATGGACTGTCATTTGTCATAAGGGAGATAAGAGGAATTAACTAAATGTTTACACTGAGAATTTAGTTAGTCTAATCCCCCTGCTAATATCTCATCCATGCCGAGGTAGAAATCTCTATAGTGAGCAAAGCCTTGAGAAAAAAACGATCGCATTGTTCAAATATATATAATTAATGTAAATTCTATTCTTTAAGGTATTTTGAAGAACAAATCCTGTTGGCAGGCAAATACATTGTTTACATTTGTTGATAAATAGTTTTAACAATAAAATATCAACAATGGGTATTAAATCACGTCAGGCTGCATTGAAATGCCAGGTTTCAACATGACTTTGGAAGAATTAACTGCGCTTTTTATTTGCAGACTAAAGAATATCTGAAAAACACATCATAACACACAGAAATTTTATCTAATTTTATCTAACACTGTAACAGAGAGACAAACTTTTGCTCAAACTTTCCCAAGGAGACATGTTTTTTTTGTCTTTTGAAATCATAGAAAAAATTTGGCAAGGGTATTCGTTTTTCCGATGTTTTTCTTGTATTGAACTTGCAGACTATGAATCATGACAAAAGCAGGAAACAACGGACTACTTGTCTGTCCGAGATGGTGAAATTTTACTGTTACCTGATCGGGGGACAGATGGAAATATTTTTGGATTAGCTGAGATTGGGGCAGACGCAATGAATGCTTTGTACAATCACACAAGCTGCTAGCTGCAGTACAGCAGCTCGAGGTTTTGCCTGGGTATTTGGGTTGGTATTTGGGAATTTGCCGTCCGACCCAAATACCCAGGCAAAACCTCGAGCTGTTGTACTGCTGCTAACAAGCTGCACGACAATAAATAATGGCTGGTAAGCTTATATCCAAATACCTAGAGGTCTGAGGTGTCCAGTTGGCACAGCTGCTGTGTTGCTTTTCTTAATGGTCGGTGGAAATTCAACATCTGTTTGCTGATCTTTGGGCATCGGTTGAGAAACAGTGTTCTTCTCGCTGATACTGACAAAAATCAAGTAAACCAGTAAGATATTCATCGACCACCGCGTTTCCATTTTGTCCAGTGTTTCGTTCTTCGACGGTCTTCAATGTAAATCCGTCCGCTGTGATTGTTGCAAAGTGTGTTAGTCCGAAGGATACGATGACGTGATATTTGGAGCGGCTAATATACAACCTTTACAGGTACACGTACGCATTCACGGACACGATAGTTGTGTATGTGACTACCAGTTTCCGGGTTCGTCGACTGGTGCACCCGAGAAAACGTACTACACAGCTGGACTATAGGATACTGTATGTAGTGCACAGTGCACGTACGTCACAGAAGTCTGAATAACTTTGCTCACGCTACTTACTGTCATAAAAATAACACTGTTATGAACACCAATAGGTCTGAAATTTTTCCAGATTTGACTTCTGAGACGCAACAAAACGAGAAGCCGTCTCTTTCCACGTCTACACGCAAGTTTCAGCGTATCCGGAACCGAAGCTTGCAGTAAACTGCTGGCTGAAGATGAAGTGCCACTCACAGAGCCGTGTTGTTCATTTGAGTTCAAAGGTCATATGTACCTGATAGCGTAATCGGATTGGAGAGGGCCCATGATTGTGCGCATCTGAGCAGCGCGAAAAGGTCACTCACCGATCATCCCAGAAGAAGGTAAGCCCCGGCCTCGCGGCTTCTGTATTTTATAGTAGGAAAGTACTCGCTATGTTAGAAATTCATCGTTATTGTAAGGTGGCTTTGTACAAATATGTTAACAAGGTGCTGTCTATGTCGCTTCTTAGTACCCTGGCTCCTCCGTGATCTGATCATATGATCGAGTGTTGGGAACTGAACCATATTTACGGCCACCGATGGACTCAGCCACTCTGTGTAAGATCAGAGGTCGGAAAGCATTGTGAAGCCATATAGGTGCAATCACTGTATGCCTATATGGCAAAGAAAAGTGACGAAATGCGCGCCAGAGCCACTCTGTACGGAAATATAATTTTGGTCAACCTTGCCTGCCCCTCCTTCCGTCAGTGATAACAAAAGCCCCGCCCCAATTCTGCCGATACTCGGATAAGATTGGTAATGGGTACCTGATGCCTGTATACAATGTGCCACGTCAACATACCCCAAGCATTGACAGTCTGTAATTAATACCTTACATAAACAGATACTACAGAATTCAATTTATATCATTATCACAGGTCATTAAAAACTTCGTAAACATCCATGATCAGCCCTAGCAACAGAACCAATGTCGAATATTACCACAGAATCAACCATTCAAATGTACTTTGCTCAGCCATGGCTTATCTTGCTGCTTGGCTCAGCCTAATAAGATTACCAAACACAAAAGAAACCTGTGACAGACAATTATATAGCACTTTAAATATCTGGTGATTGTAGTAATGGGCCAGTAGCTGTACCTTGTGACAAGTTTTTTCATTGTTTTTGTCTTCTATCTCAATGACCGTTCTTTTCTATAATTGCCCAAAACATGTTGAGATACACAATATTCAATTTATCTACATAGCCTGTACATGTGTAGACCGCACGACTTATTGTTGAAAAGTGAATTAAATCTGTCCCGACAAGAATTCAAATGTCAATAATGACACTGCAGTTTCAAATTCCATGTATAGACGATGCATTGACATGCTTTATAGTAGGTGTATCAAGATACTCATGTGAGTAGAACAAAAAAGTACAGTTGACATTAATACAAATGCGGCCCTTTAATATTTCATTGTGGTACACTGAGAAATTTAATTTAATATATCCACTATACCAATTCGGTCAGCAGTTATTTTAAGAGTGAAAAAAGTTTGCAACCAAAAGTGTGTCCAATAATCTTCAGTTGTCCTCCAAAAAATTAAAGGGAGTTTTGATGTGTTATCTTTGAAACGTGAATGAGAATTTATCGTCACAATTTTGGCTCAAAAACTTTGTGTAGCTGTTGTGTATGAATATATACATATAAAGAGCAGGAGACTGTATGCAAGCAGCAAACTTTGTGTCAAAAATGGAACTAATAGCATATGTCATACTTTGATGCTTTTAAAAGGTATTATCTAATATGGCTCATTGATGGTCATTTGACCAGGCATTATGCACTAAAGTATGTCAAATCTCCGTGACTTAAGATGCCAGAGGGGCAAAACTGTGTCACACCTTCCCTTTTCCACCTTCACCTTTCCCTTTCTGTGTTACTGTCCCTGGAACACTCAAAGTGCATGTGGTTTTACCCCAGCAAGCGTAGACAGTTTAGAGCCCCTGGGCAAGACCTTCTAGGGAACTCAGTACTGACTCCAGACTCTAAAGACTCCATCATGGTGGTACCATGTAATCCTACTTGACAATCATGCTCCTGATCAATCAATGAACAATGAAACTTTACAAAACAGCTTTGGAATGGGTTTATCATTGGTAAGCCTGATTAAAACATATCCCTGATAAAGCTAATTAACTTCATTACTCATGATTTAGCTTGCTTTGAATGCCAAAGTCGATTTTTGTTGTCTTTATAGAATGTAACGCAAAAATCTTTTCTAATCTAGACGATTTTGTCATATTTTTCCCAAAATTTTACTCAAAAACTGTAGCCAATAAAAAGTTACGTCCCTTTGGTTCAAAATTTAAAAATGACTGAAAAATTCATAACAATTGATATGATGTCGCCCTGATATTTTGGCGGGAAAAATTACAGTGCTCAAAGTGTTAAGGTTTACCCCACAAAATACCTTAGTTGTCAGTCTTGTTTGTGTTGTTCTGTTGTCACTTGCATCCTGTTCTCTGTGACATTAGCAAAAGATGACATTCTGACCTGCAAATCAGTGATTAAGAAGTATGGATTGTTCAAAAAGAATTCTCAAGTTGTCCATAACTCAAAAAAGAGCCATGTCTGAATTCAAATTGTTAGTCATACATTGCTTGGTTTGAGTAATTCAATATTACTTAAAACACACACACACAAACAATTGTTCGGTTTGTGTACACAAATATTATCTCAGCTTCTCAGCATTGATAAAGCTGAAGTCATATCTTTTCTTTGATTAAGTGTAAACATTCTTGCAATATCTGTTTTACTATTAGTAAGATCTTAATAATATTAATCTGGGTGAGTCTGAAAACACTGTTGATTGAAAACCTGTCTTGCTTGCATTGCTGTATATACTACAACAATACCAGCGCATACAAAGAAAAGTGTTTCAAAACTGAGAAATTCTTTCTAAACATATTATGTAACTTTAATGAGTTATTTTCTTATTGAGATTGATCGTGACCAATTTCACAACTCAAAATTTATGATCTCTACGATGATATTCTTGATCTATTCTCACAGGACGTAGTATCATACAGTGATACTTCAGTGGGAATTAAAAACATGTACTGAATAAGGCGCCAATTTTATAAACTAGGAAAGGTAAAGACAGTATTGGCCTGCCTGTTATCATCTGAAAGTGTCCAGGAATTCCGTCTGATCCAGACATGTGGCCATTTTCAAGTAGCAAACGACTGCGTGGGATTCCGCACGGAACAGGGATGTATTTTGTTGGTTGTATGGATATTATGACCAGGCTATCCATGGAAGGGTAAGGAATTGTTTGGGAAATTTGTGATATCTTAAATATTGAGCTATATGATTATTCACAGTTCTGAACAGGTCCTGGGTATTTTTTGAATGAAATTCATTAAAATAAGACAAGGGGAAATTTTAAATATTTTAAATACTTATGTAGAAAATTTCACTCGGTGGTGTTCACAAAGCTTTCCCCCTAAAACCAGCCCTGGCTTTTTTTTGAAAGACATCATGCAACTGTCCAGCACAGTCTCTACATACTAAACTGATGAACCAAGCTAAACAGGTTCATCTTTTCATCTTTTTAGGCATTTCTGGTATGTAATTCCCGTATATGGTAACCTACAACTGTACTTTGACTTCTGTAAATCTTATGTATCTTACCTGTAGAAATTTACCATGGTGAGAATATGGTCAACTGTCTCAGACACCTAGATAGAAAAACTGTATTCAAGATACCAAGAACTGAAATGCAGATATAACCATTTTTCTCAAAGCACTGTTATAAAGCTGACAATGTTTGTCTTTCATGAATTCAGAAGTTTCCTGAGACTGTACTACCCATCCGCTGTAGCAGACGCCAAAGTTCCCATAGCAACATCGAAACAACCACCATGGTTACCGAGAAGAGAATATTCCGATGGCTATGCAGACTTTATCAAAATTACAACCAAGGCTCTGAAATCATTCTTCCATTGGTTGCTAGGTAAAGTTTGTTAATTCTCTACTCACCGTGCATTCTACCCAACTGATGTGTAATACAACTCCCTAGGCTGATATTTATTGATAAGCTTTACTCAAATGATATACTGTGTTGCAGGAGTGACATTATATTTTGTATCAGAAGCAGAATGATTGAAATATGAATAGAACACTTCTTCTAAGCCAGAAGCTCTACAATTCTTCCTACCTACAGTATGTTTTTGATTCCCTTTTTTGAAACCTCAAGACAGAAATATAACCTTTTTATGAAGTGTTCCTTACACAGTAGTGGCCCTGCTAAATTTCAAATATTATTTTTTTCTGCGGTTCTAAGATGCACACATTGATTCTTGAGTTTTTATTTGTAATTGTGACAGAGAACACTACTGCTTCCCAAAGCAAGACATTACAATCTTTCATTTTTGGTGGCATGATCTAAACATTTCATGAATTTCTTTTATCACCATTCAGCTTCCTACACAGTACCTGTTCACTGGAAAGGACCCTTACTGCCAAGTGAACTCAAGTCAACATTCCCAGTTGTTGTGTTTTCACACGGACTTGGCGCTAATAGGACTACTTACTCCTCAGTATGTCTGAATTTAGCGTCTCAGGGTTTTATTGTTGCTGCAGTTGAACACAGGTGAGGTTTTGCTTTCATTCGACAGAACATAATTTTGATTAAAGTGCTACACAAAATTCAAGTGCATTCTCCCAAGTTCCATTTCTTCCATGTTGTATTTTGTCAAGAACAATGTGATATTCACTGTGTTGAACCATATACCTATATTGATAGAAACCTTAAATTTGCTTTGCGGTTGTTTATTTCAATCTTCATGTTTCATTACCAAGGATCAGTCAGCGTCAGCCACATAGTACCTTAGGTCCCTTTATGATATTATTCACCCTACCTGTAGTATGTCAACCCAGTTATATCCGCAACATTTATACCTGTACTGCTAGCATACTGGTCACTTCCCCACATTTAGGATTTGTTGATCTTGATCTTCATGTTTGATCACCAGGGATCAGTCTGCGTCAGCGACATATTACCTTCACCAGTCAGATGACAGTGAAGAACTCATAGAGCAATGGGTGCCGTATGAGAGACCGATACCAGGGCAGGATGAATTCCCTCTCAGAAACAGACAGGTACATCAGCACATCTTATCTTCTCAAATGTAATGATGAGATTTATTGCGGTCCAAGCTTTCCTTTTCAAAAGGAAAGCTTTTTCATTTCGGTCATTACAATGTTGCTATCAACCAGAGGAAAGTGAAAATCAAAGACACTTTCCAGTAAATTTTGCACTAATTTTGGAAACTCAGTAAACAGTTTTTGATCAAAGGGAATACTCATGAAGTCCTACAATATGGCGGCCTCAGAACAGTACAGAAATACCAATAAAACAACTCAGTAACCCTGGTAACAGTAACCAGATTACCATCCATGTTAGAACATTGATAATGATCTCCCACTAAAAACATTCACACTTGTACTTAGTTGAAAGTGAACAGAAAATCACTGTTGGCAACTGATGTTTCACAAATGTGCCATGAATTATCAGACGGTAAGTCTTCAGTGTAAATTGTCTTTTCATATACCCTAGCTCCCTCCAATGTCATTGTTATTTCTGAATCAGGAAGGAAAAGAAGATTATGACATTGTCTTTCAACTTAATTAGTTGAAAATATTAACATGGAAAAAAAACATTTTCAAAACATTTACTACAGACTTATTCACAATGACTGTTTTTGCTTATCTGTGTCTCTGTGATATTTGTAGGTTGTGGCGAGAGCTGAGGAATGCAAGAAGGCCTTTGACATCTTGGAGAAAATCAACAGAGGAGTGGAAATTACAAACATTGTCGACAGACAAACAGATTTACAGCAGTTTAAGGTAGGATTGGAAATACTTTGGTATTTGTATTACAATTAAATGTAGATGATGTCACTTTTCGGTTTTTACCTCCCATTTTCCATACATATATGGCAATTGGGAGGTTATATGGTTGAAAAAAGTCTGTATGTGAGATGTCTGTCTGTATGTATGTATGTATGTATGTATGTATGTATGTATGGATG
>LD345165.1:111881-127372 GCA_001465055.1 Ptychodera flava | reverse complement strand
TTGATTCAGTCTCAAAAGTTATGCATGCCATATAAAGATTTTTACTCAGTACAGTGCCAAAGTTCAAAATAAAATGATTTTTATCATGATTATATGCAGTAAATCAGTACTGCCGTGAACCACAACAGATACATCCTGAACAGACTTTCACCAAATTATTGTCACAATAGACAAATCTCAAGAATGTTTGAGATATTTTGTTTGATTGTGCATTGTTTCTTTCCTCCAATTGTCTCAGATGTGCCTTGGCTCTTGACACATGGATGCTCCCATTGGATAAAACTCTGCCTTCCCAGGTCAACCAACCAATCCTGTTCGTCAACACTGAGACCTTCCACTGGCCTGGCAATATTGTGAAGATGAAGAGGTTCCTCAAAGACAACGGTGAGATGAGCGATGACAGAAAGATTATCACTATTATGTAAGTAGTTGTTATCCTCAGGTGGGGAACACAGGTTCATAATTTTGAAATTAAGATTTTTGCAGTTGCATAAAAAGATTGCATTAACTGGTTGACTAATACAATGTAGCAAAATTGCTCTGCCAAACACACTGTGTGCACTTAAAGAATCTTGTTAATATTTTCCGGCACTCAAGGTATAGAAATTTCTATCGTTAACTGTAGTCAAGGAATATTACTATCATGGAAATGTTCATCAGTAGAATTATAGAGAAACATTGGTACCATGCAACGCAAACACCGACAACAATAAAACGTTGATTACCTTTCAAACTTTGCAGTAACTTTGAAAACTTGTTGAAATGATGCATCTGAAGAAAATAAGAATCTTCAAGATGATCATGTTATCTGCATTGTCAATTACTCTGATCATGGTTTATATGCGGTTTTCGTGATACGTCTTTCAAGAATACAGTAAAAATGGCAATTCGACATTACTTTTTGTTTTGATTTTCCTATCCAGGGGCACAGTCCATCAAAGCCAAAGTGACTTTCCATTCTTACTCAACACAGTTCTGGCAAAACTCTCCAAATGTCGCGGAACGCTGGACCCCTATGTTGCCATGGCAATCAACAACAATGCATCGCTGACGTTCCTGTGTAAACACTTGGGTGAGTTGTTAAAATGAACTTGGTAAAATACACATTTTTGTTTGCTTTCTCACATTCATAAAGGTATACAGCAATACAGCAGCATCACTGTGGTGACGAACATACTGTTAGAGGGCGCTGTACTTTAAAGCTATGATGTCTCCCAGAGACACCTGTTATTTGATACTGCATATAACATCAAATTATGATGTGCCAATTCTGTATCTGTTATATTTCATATTTAAAATGCTTCTTTTCACCAATCGCAGATATCCCGTGTGAGGCCAACTTTGACAGCATTCTGGAGGGCAAGCATGATCATGTGATTTTGGGGTCTAATGTCACACTGGATCCCAATTACAAGAAGAAATCTGGCCTTTGATATGAAGTGTGTGATATAGTTCACCACAAAAATATATATATAGATTTGTATGATAGCAGTAATGTTGCAAACCTCACAGTGCAATAAAAACATTAATATTTGTGGAGGATAAAAGTAATTGTTTTTGAAATCAGAGCAACTACGCATGACACAATAGTTAAAGACATTTACTGTAGGCATGGAGGTAGTAGAGAAGGAGTCACAACTGAGATAATTACGTTTATTACTATTGTGCACCATTGGTTTAATCCCTTTATGTCCATTGTTTAACACCCCTTTCTCGCCATCTGCGTTGCCGACGGTACCTTCGCAACCGAACCGAGTGAAATTAACCTTGGTTTGCTAATGCGACTCAGTTTCTCCACAGTGTCATAAGGCATGCGCAAAGACTGTATTTGCGTAGCTTGGGTCAAGTGCGTCATGATAGTGTAAGAACCGACACGTTCCGTCCACGAAAAGTGAAGTTACAAGGAATTTAAGTTTTTCTTTCTCAAAATCTTGGTAATTTTAACGTCGTTTTTTATATACTTTACATTCGATCGCAGGAACCTTTCCTTGTTAGAATGAAAGTTCTGATCACGAACTTTTCAATCATGTACTGAGTATGATGCAGCGGACTGCAGCACTGCCGCATGCCGTGAGCGTGGGTTAAACTTGTAGCGTTTCCCGGGTGTTTATGATGCGACGCCAGCGACGCCATAGGCGACGTTGCGACGCTTTGTTTCAATGCATCGTACGTGTTGTTTATATATCGCGACCATTCATTAAAGTCATGGACGTAGCAGTTAAAAGCTATGCTTTCCTATTTAACCTTATCATTAATGCAAGTACAACATGATAAAACACGGCAAGAACCAAGAACTGGATTTGGAAAAAGTTGGCGTGTTAACAATGCTGCTCTACGATGTATGGCATTTTTTTTTGTGATCACAAGCTATCATCAACTCAGTCTCCGTGCCTTTGCAGATGCAAAAGCTCCCTTCCTCAATTATCTGTTCCTCGACCTCTTTAACATCGTGTACATCAAAATCAGTGGAACGACTCGAACTTCCCGACGCGACGCTTGGACACGTGACGCCATGTTTGAAGATCTGTCAACTGCCGAGGGACGGCCGAAACACCCGAACGACCCCGAACGAACTTAATCTTGTTTCCTAAATCCGAGAAAACGCGTTCGCAAGTCCCGTTGGTGCTAATGGAGTAGTTAGTAAGGCAAACAGCGGCAAAACACATGGTCCCTTTGATCTCCGCCTAGTTGTGACTCCTTCTCTACTACCTCCATACTGTGGGTAACATGTGTTTCTCTGTCACAAACTTTAACAACCATAATTTGCAAAAGCAAGAGAACCAAACTCAATTGAAATAAAGAAATTTATTCTTGATATTGTACGTATGGTTTCAGTGAAACCGATACGGGTAAATCAAAATATTTTGCGATCATCATGTAGTTTTTGACCATTTTGCAAAAGACGTGTAGAGAATTGTTTTAATATATTTTCTCTGTTTTTAAAACAGTCCTATTTTGCTGGCAGATACTTTTAAATGACAAAAACTAAAATTTACTGCACAAGTGTATTTGGTTTCCTTCTCTATTCATCAATTTTTACTTTTAATACTCATACTGACTAGAGTTTTGTTGTTTGCATTTCTCACGTCAAAATGCATTTGCTGGTCCAGTAATGGACCCACATATGAATTTTCTGTGTCACTGTTAAAATTGTTTCATTTTTCTAATGTCAAACAGTTTTCCTATTACTGCATGAAAGTTTTTTGTTTGCAAATTTTTCTTTCAGGGATGTATAATACTAATAGTTTATGCAATTGGAATTAATTTGCGATAAGAATAAATCTGTAATTTAAGCAAAGGCATTCTGATTTTTTCTCTTGGTTACAACTTTAAACAATGAGATCCCTTCCTATCACCCGCATATGTATACTGGGCACGCAATCACACATATCTACACAAAGCCTATTACAATGGTAAATGAGGTGTTTCATTGGCTGCAGTATACTCATATTGGACAGGGAAAATACAGCGATCTGATTGGTTGAGACATGAGCATAACAACAGTTCTGTATTTGATATATAGCACAGTGGGAACACGCACACATCCAATCCATTAGTTCCTCTCAAAATTCAGATTTTCAATCAGATTCGAACCCATAACGTACAGCACCTAGTGACCTAACTCCATCTGTTGAGGCTAAGAGACTAGTAAAGTCATTATTTAATGTAGTCTAGGACCTACCTAATCTATGGTATACATTTAAAGGTATACTGTCTCAGGGCCCGTTCCAATTTTGCCACAGTTACCATGGAAAGAGATCTAACCAATCACAGATTTTAAGCAGGTGGCCGCTTTTTAAAAACAGCGCCCTCACATGGGCATTTTGAGTACCAAGGAATGCCCCTTTGAACATGTATGGGCATATTTAGATTACAGGTGACTGTATACCTCTAATGGTTCAGTAAAATGACTAGGGTATAGTGGCAACCATATTTCACAACTGTCATTTACAAAAATCACACCATTTAGAAAATCACAGAGTTGAGAATCCTTCACTGACAACATGAAACAACATATCACTCTGTAGCTTTCAAATTGTAGCTTTCATTTATTTGATCTCTCATGAAAAACTCTCCATGTGACACGTCACAAAATTTAATCAGTCACAACAGAAATAACCTTCAAATTAATTTGATATTTACAACAGCTGCAATCAAGCATGTACCAAAGTTTTATTTCTTCAAAAGGCTGCTTTTCAGAACTTCAAAAATACACTCTTTAAATAATAGGTATCATATTTACTTTTATGAAAATGAAATATCGCTTTTAAAATAAATATGGTGGCTCTGAAGACCCTGTGTTCAAGGATTTGGAAGTCAACACTTGGTAATATTCAGAAAAATAAAGTCATAAAGATGGATGGTGTAGACATTGTGAAGGTTTAGTCGGGGTCAAATATCACCAAAAACAATTTACTTATGGGCACCGAGAGCAAAACATTACTGCAGTATGTCAATATCAAGGATGGCTGAACTGAGATGCTACAATACTTTATTCAAGGTTGGTGCACATTTTAATGCGGAAATGTGAATTTTTCTACCCAATAAAAAAACCTGAGTTCACAAAACATTCAAAGCCACGGTAGAAAATTTGTTTTCACCCTTCATACAATTCTACAAAATAAATTCTAGGCTTATTTTTGTTTAAAATTCTATCACATTAAATACTAGAAGTAGTCTGTGGAATAGAAAAAAATACTACTAAATGTAAATAAAAAATAAAATGTAGAAAAATTTGTTTCTGACATGCATTGGAGGACTCTAAGTACTGACGTGACTGAGTTGTTGAGTATATATTTTAGAAACAAATCCCCATTTCATATATTCCCATCGTGCTCATTTTGTGCATATGCAGTTAGTTGGGTATAATTAAGTTCCTATCTCTCAATACATACTGGTGTTATGTCTGAAGCTAGATATTCTTTATAATTTACCTTGGTTTAGATTTTGACTGAATGGGAAGTGATGTTATTGTAAATCTTCCATACATTGAGATATCCATACTTTCTATGTGATTCCACAGAAGTACACTGCTGTGGTCTCTTCCTCTATTTAAAAAAAATCTCTGGCTGATATTTCACTGAGACTGGTCACAGCATTACCGGTACTGCTAATTTGACTGGCAAACATCGATTTCTATTGCTTATTTTGATTGAAAACAGTTCACTTGTAAACATAAATAAGTTATGTCAACTCAAACTGGACTTTCAAGTTTCTTTGAGTTTGTGAAAAAAAAAAGACCAGATTTTTAACCATTGCCAGGATTGTAAACTTCAATTGAATAAAAAACAATGAAAAGCTCAGGATGGTTTCCATGGCTTTCTCATCTCTGTGCCATTTCTGCCACTTTTGAGTGGAGAGACTTCTTTCATGCATGAACACAAGTGGGATAATGGGAAGAGCAAGTCATAGTATTTTACGTCAGAATGAGGCTGCAGCCTCACTCTGGTTGTGTGGCAGACATGTTGCACTTAACAGTTTGCATGTACAAATGGCATTGTTTGCATATAAACGGTACTGCTGTATAGTGGTAAATAAAAACTATCTTAAAAATAACTTCAACATAAGCACATTTAAATATACAAGTATGTTTAAAAAAAGCACTTACAAATCTCAAATAGGATATATGTTTTCATTTGCACATGCAAGATATACAAAGAATATAAATAAAAAAATTCAGGTCTGTCCAGTTTACAATGGAATGGTCAAATTAAATACTGATATGTGTTCTTCTCGAGGTCTTACTGACCTCTACAAATAAATAGAGTGGTGTCTTGCTGGAAAATTTTGGACTTTTTTAGAAAATTGATAACCGAATAAAAAAATTGAAGGTTGTATTGCCACACATGAGAAAACAGCTCTTTACGACACTACTACAGCCCAGCTTTTTGTATTTCTACCGGTATATATGGCTTTCTTTGATTCAGTTGTTAGGCAGGCCACAACAGTTGTTATTCCAGCATTTTCAATTCACAATCTATTCACAGACAATAAAACTAGTCTCAAATTGCTTGTTGATGGCCGTGTTTGATTAAGGTCACTGAAATGCTATAAGGTACAAAAAACAAATGCGAATATCCCATCCAGTTTTAATTGCTGACTGAGAAGTACTGAATACAACATACACTTTATAGGGAGATGATAGAGTTGGCAAATATAGTACAGGTGGAACTCCCAGGTAAAAGCATAAATATATACAAGCAAATTTAACAACAATGGCTGTTTTCCTTTGAAGAATTTGCAAAATTATTAGAACTGTGTCATTTTATTAGAATCATTTGATGAAATCAGGCTGTGATCTTGAAAATGACCAAACTTGAACAAAAGTTCAAGTCTTTCAATTTTGAGACAACAATACACACAGTTGGTATCAAAATTTGTACACATTATTCTGAGTACTTCATTCTTCCAGACGTTTGGTACTTTTGCAAGGTATTGTCCACAAATAAATAGTTTTGGGGAAAACATTTAACTTAATTTCCACACGCACAGCATTAAATAAGCTTTGTACTTTCGGCCTGTGCCACATATTTGTGCATCAAGTACATCATCCTGAAAATCTAATTTCCCTCAGAGTGACATCATTTCTGCGTCAGTTTTACATTCTGTTGGAAGACTGGCTTCACACAGGATTGACCTATCAGAGCTACTTTTGAAATGACAAATGCAACTTTAAAAAAAAGCTAAATAGCCAGTATGTTACGAACTGAATTTGTAAAGGAACAGAATTTACAAATTACTTTGTTCATACTGAACTTCTACTACGCAAGGGCTGTTGGGGTGGAGCAGAAATTTGCATTGACTGGCATGGACAAAAAGCAATTAATTAGTATATGACAGGAACAAATTTTCTCTCAAAACTTTTGAAAGATATTTTTGAACATCGTCAAATACAAGGTAGGGCTAGAAACATAAGTAAATGGGTTAAGAAAAACATAAGGAACAGATGTGCCAAAAACTTTGAATGCACAAAACAACGAGTCTGTTCTCAACATGCCTTAAAAAAATTCTGAGAAGAACAAAGGCTGTCATAATTTATAAATACATAATACATTTTAATCACACCATTGTTGTAGTTTCATAGCTTGGTTCATGCTCATCTGACAGACTTGACTCTCTACTCTCTGCTTTTTGTTTGCGACGATATTCCAAAAATTCCTCTTTAAGTTTAGCACACCTAGCTTCAGTGTCTTCATACTGCGGTAATGATTTTAACTTTGGCATGTAGAAATCGCTTGTCCTTGGTTCAAAGCCTTTCTTTCGGTATCCCATAATACTCTTCTTGCTCGACGGTTTGGAATGCGAGGATTTTGCGGAGAACTGTTTCAGAGCTGCCAAGAGTTCTGAATGCAGAGGCTGAGTGTCAAACTCGTAATTTTCGTCGATGGAATTGTCCTTTTGATGCAGCGTGAAAGGTGATGTGTTCTCTGAAAACGGGGAGTCCAGGCTAGTTTGGTCGCTGAGCTGTGAGACAGACCGTGGATGCCATGATGCGACGCTCTGTGTCGCGGCGTTACTTCCAATGCCACTACTTATACTTGGGGTGAATGACGACTCCTGGTGGTGGAGCGACCCACCACGTGATGAACGCGACAGAGTCGTCGTCCTACTTCCCCGACCACTGCTGTTTGTCGACGTTATACTTGCCCGACTTGCGACCGAGGAATGACCGTTTGAGATATTGTCAAGCGTAGGTAAGGCATCTCGTAAATTAGTTATAGTAGGAGTCCTCTCTTTAATAGTTTCCTGTAAAGTATCAGACGTATCAATTGAATCTTTTGAGCGGGCAAGGAGCTGTGAACTTGCGATGGATTTCAGTTCTGCCTTTGACAGCATGAGTAGATTGGAATCACTTCCGTCTGAGTCTGCCGAATCTACACAACGCATTGGTTTGATGGGTGCCACAGGGGTATCCTCGTTTCTCCTCGTCAACGAGTTCATTCTATGTTCATCGTGATACTGCGGCGACCGAATGCGCACGTAATCGCCAGCCCCTGCCATTTGGGAGTCCTCATCGGTTCTGTGAACATCAACGCTAATTGTGTGTTGCGACGAGCAGTCAGGTGACGCCCGTATCGAACTAAAATTCTGTAGAGTTGATGGTGTTATAGGATTGGCATTTGGCCTGGTGGGTGAATAGATGGGAGTGCGTTCAGATGGCCCCCTTGACATCAGTTCCACCATAGAAGAATGCGGCCTGCCAAAATTGGCGGCTACACGTGGCCTCCCTAGCTGCTCATATGACTGAGCAAATGGAGGATATCCATTAGCACACACGTTTGCAAATTTTGAATAGGAATCTGATTTTTCAGAATATCTCACTGATTCAAGATCAAAGTCATCATTTTCATTCATTTCACTTTCTAAATCGTATCCGCCATACGCGCTTTCGTAACCCAGTTCTTGCATGCGATGCATGATTTCATACACTTCCTCTTTGGTCCATTTCTCCCAACCTGAAATCTCGCTGGGACTCACTCGTAATGCGCTCACATCATCAATTTTCAGCGGTTTCACGTCGTGTTGCTCCGCTGGACTGCTGGCTAATTGTGCACCTTCAGGTTTGTATGCAGTCTGTGGTGCCACATACGTGACCTTTGGCCCCGGAGGCGGCGGCGGCGGCTTCAACTGTGAGTCGGTGCTCCCTGTTATGGTTGCAGAGCAGTTTTCATCCGTTGTAAATGACGTCGTAGACTCACTACTAGCAGCAAATACACCGGCCATGTCGTCATGGTAATCCGGAAGCAAATCTGGCCGAGACTGTACAACATCATCCACATACTCATTTTCCGGACGCAGAACAAATTTGCCATCTGCACTCCGGCTGATCCGGCTGATCGGCCCGGAATAGCTGACTTCCACCCGATGTGATGATACTTTGTATTTCTTTGGAAACCGGCTTTTTTCAACCAACATGGTCTCCTTGGCAGTAACACCTTTATTCTGTTTAAGACCTGACGAAGTGCTCCAATTTCCTTTTTTCTTCATTTTTCGTCGCAGTCCCCTCTTCTGGTACTTTTCTTTCAACCGGCTGAAGAAAGGAGTCAGGAGTGGTTTCAGTTTTGGAAGCTGTGTCCGCTTGGGGGCACTGTCATTACTGTCAGTCTTTGTCCTGAAAATACAATGATGGAGGTTAGTGACTGACTGCATGGAATATTATCATAGACTTTCCAGTGTCCTGCAATTGCTTAACTGCTCTAAAGCACAGTTTCTGCTTTAGATTTCTCATTTACAACAATCATCACTTCAACACTACTTTTTATCCATTGCCACTTTCACCATAAGAACATGTATGTATCAATACCTACACAACACAGTTTTCAATTTACATTCACAATCCACATCATAGCATTAAGAAACATTTTACCACAGCAATATGTCACAAGCCAAATATTCAATAATTTTGGATGTAGCAAACTTTTCAACCAGCCGATGTAACAGAATGATTGACCACCATCTTCAAAGACACACGCAGATTGATTAGCAAGGGTCCGTTGTTACTGATCACTTTCTCTACCTTTCAAGAAGTCAAACAATATGGCTGACATCTAAAGCAATAAAATCTTATTTCAGGAAAATAAAAATTGCACTTGAGTTTGTAAACCATTCACCTACATACCAACACCTTCACTAGCAAAAATACTGCATAATGCCAATCACGTAAACAACCTTACCTTTTATCTGTTCTTCTGTTAGCTGCTTCAACAGAATCAGCTGAAAGAAAGAAAAAAACAATCTCAGAGACAATTTTGATACATTTTTATTTGACTTACTCAGTAGCAGTTGCTCTTTAACACCCTAGACTTTCAATTCGTAAAGCATACATAAACATAGTTTTGCATTCTGTTATTTGTGTAGGACTGCACGGTGTCATATTTCAGAAAGATACCCTTTGCCTAGTAGTCGGAAAGTGGGCAAGGACTTCAGTGGCACACTAGCGCTGTATTACTGGCAATGTTGTACTACATTCTAAATGAAGAAACATTTCTACTCTTGATATGTGTACATGTATGGTGGGCTTGACCTCCTCATGGTTTCACATGAAATGATAAAACAATGAACCATTGAGATCACAAATTGGAAGGGCACTAATTACACAATTTCGACAGTCATTAAATCTTACAAGCTGAAGCACTCACGGTTCAAAGATTTCTTTTATTTATAATACATGCTTATTTTACATACTTATTTTCATTACAGCAGATACTTTTTCTATCCTTTGAGAGCCGCTGCTTGTTTGGTGCAATTTCAAAGAGATTAATAACAAAAAAGGTCTCTTACCAAAACTGACATGTTTCTTGTCTTTGCGTTTCCTGTGAAGTCTCAGTATGCCTACCGTGGCCAGCAGTGAAATGACTACCAGGAAACAGAGAGCGCCCACTATGGCAGCCACCATGGGAGTTGGGAACTCGTCTTGGCTGTAGTACACAGGGATATCTGAAAGAAGAATCAAAGTCTTGTGTTTGTAACAAAGTTGGAAATTACATGGTTTTCTGTGAAATGATTATTGGAAGACATATGGTGAGATGTCTGGCTAGTTACAACACTAAGAAAGCTCAAAATGCTCGTAATAATGATCTGTGCCATCAAAACATAAAGGGGGTGTTTATCTGTGCTTTTTTGCTAGTGTCAGACTGTAGTGAAAAAGTTTGTTCACAGCCGTGCTTATTTCCCTGGTATCAAAAGTTCCAAGTTAAACATGCATTTGCAATACTTTCAATGTAGCCCTCTCCCTTACCTCCTGTGTACGCCAACACAACTTGGCTTGGTTCACTGAAAGCTGTCTCCGTCAGGGAAAACACACGGAAAGAATAGTGTGTACTTGGCTCCAGATCATCCGGAATGTACATGAGCTGGGATGCCGGAATGTTGTCTTCCAGTATCTGCCACTCCTGGTCCCCTATCCGATACTCAATGATGTACTGGACTATCGGCTTTGATGCATTTGGTGGTGCTTGCCAGTGGATAACCAATCCAGTTTCTGTCTCATTGACACTGACAGATTGTGGAGGATTGGGTCGTGTTCCTGTCAAGAGATGATAAAGACAAATCCACATAACATTATCACAATATTGCAATGCTCCACGTCAAAATGTTACCCAGTCCTTCATGGGTTATCAATTTTTCTCATCGACCAATTTGTAATTTGTGTCACACTGGTATTTTAATATCATACACAGTGAAGAATTGACTCTATAATCACAGAATGTTACTGCTGAAATAACCATTTTAACAGAAATTGATTCTTTATTCAGTGTTTCTTGACACACATTATTCAAACCAAGTAACAGTACGAAAAAGGTATGGTTTGGGCACAGACAAAATTGCTAAAACCATAATCCACATATCATTTACGTTTTATCTCATTTCCAAAACATTAGAACCTTATTTGTATGGCTTGTATAGCATTTTCTACTTACCAGATAATTGAATTCAATATGAAAATGTATCACTAGAGAGTTAACTGTTCAATACCATTGACATGAGAACTATAATTTAACTTAAATCTTGATACTTTGATGTGTGGTTTTTCCAGTTTGGTACATGAAATTTGAAGTTAACGCCAGCTTCTAACAGTTACTGATCAAGTTTGCTTAGTTCATTCATTTTTCACTCAGAAAAAGAATAAATTGTGTATTTTGCAATGTTTTTGTAATAAGGAAACTTGTGTAAGTACTATGCACTGCATCCAGACTGTTATGTAAATTTGACAAGTTGTAATTGACCAATCACAGAAGACCAATTCAAATGACAGTGTAACAATGAATCACATACTTCAAACAGAGATGTATGACAATTTCTACAATGTAGGAAATTTTCCCAACATGTTTCTGATAGACATTCTCTGATTACAAGTCAGTAATCAGAATGAGCAGTTCAGTTTCTGACTGAAGGAACAACATCAAAGCACACTTAGTTATACCTAAAATCACAGTACACCTTATTTGGGTTATTAATGTCTGAAAATTTCCAACGAATTATGGAAGGTGAATTGTAAAGTTATCACGATGCTTGTTAATATTAGTCTTCGTGATCCAAACATTAATTGTGCAATCTTCAAAGTTATATTATTGACACATATCAGGGGAACTTTGGGGAAAAGGGTGCAAATTGATGCAATGATGATGACTGGGTTAATTATACTAGTTTTCCTACAGATATCTTCAACATTGAACTCACTCATTTGGTTACTATTTCAACAGAATTTTCTATTCATGCATGAAATTGACAATATTTTTAAATTTAATTTTACTGTCAATTCACTGAAAATCATCGATGTGACCCTGAATTTACAGAGAACTCTGGGCAACCTTTGTTGATAATTGAATCTAAATTCAGTTCAAATTTTATAGCGGATGGATTTCAAATTTGTAGCATCGTTAAGATTTATCCTAGTGTGTTATACTGGAGAAAGAATAACTTTTCACTTTGGAACAACCGATCATCAAGGGATGTGCTTCTTTTCAGGGCAAGACTTTTCTAGTCTCAGAAAGTGATACAGATTTCAACAGTATTGGAATAGTTTGCCGTGTCATTGTCACACTTTTCGGCTTTGATATGCCAATTATTTTACAAACACCTTGTGGTTACTCCATTGACATTTCAGTCTGCTCACAATGCAGTTTGTACATGCAGTTTTACAATTTTCATCTTATGCTAATACAGTTTTACGCTAATTTTTCTGGTTACTATGGTTACTATGTATTAGTGTGATAGGAAGGGGTGGGTACCTGTGGGACCATGCGCTGGTAACCTTGGCAACAAACCTGTGTGATCGGTTGGAATGGGAACATACTGACCTGGCTCTGAAATGAGAAACAAAAAAAAATTCAGTAAATTTCAAGTACCGTAGTAACACTTCTGTTATAGCATATGACTTTGTCCTGGTTATCTTGAAACTTTTTCAAAGATGGCCTAAGCAGTTATTTAATGGGCGTTAAGGGGGACTTTGAACTGGAATTTTATAGGTTCCTGGGATGAAGACCATATATGGTTGTATTCTATACTTAAATGTAGATAATATTGTATACTTGCTCTGCTGCAGTTTATCCTACCACGGAACATTTCAGTATAATGCCAAAAACACAGCTGCAGAATAGCTTTTGAGTGAACAAAATTCTTTTCCAATATTGCGCATTACATGGTTTGTTGTAACTATGTCTGTGGTCTCCAATGGTCACAATCTCATAACTTACATTTCATGGCATTTCATCTCTTTGTGGTTTGCAGTCAATGACTGACACTGATGAAAATCAAAATCCAAATTCTGGTTCACACGAGTATTATCAACTCCGCAGCAAGCAATTTGTGAAAATTCTTGTATATGACATGTCCACAGATTCTGGTGAACAAGGCATTCCTGACTTACCTTTGGTGGTCATCAGCATGACATCACTGAACAGCGAGTCACCCAGTGTGTTCTTGGCTATCACACTGACTTCGTAGATTGTGCTAGGATCTAGGTTGTACAGTATCACCGACGTGGCGTGTTCATCAGCAATTGTCACCTTATCCCACAACTCAACATCAGCGTGTAACTTCTTATACCTGTGAGTAGTAATAGACAAACACATTACTCCTTCAACCCCTATTGAAGTCAACTGTGGCAGTGAGAACAATAGGACTGTGCTAAAATTGCAGCTACACAGGGGAAGATTGTACACCTTCACTTCCTGGTATGATAGACAGACCACCCAAGAGAACTGTCAATGACAACAGTAAAATACTGTACTAAATACATGTATTAATATTTCTGAATGATCATTATTTCAAGTGAATTCATTCATATTCATTAGAATACACTCATCACATTTTGTCTCCATTTTCGGTGAAACAAAGAGAATGACGTCCTCACTAGGCACACCCACCATTGACTTTGAAAAAATCCTAGCTGTCATGTATTAACCCACTGAATTTTGAGCAGAGGGAGAGAGTAACAAGTGAAAGCTGTGTATGGACCAAGGATTTACAATGCCATTACTGTTTGTAATTTCATCTTGGCCAATTACCACACGAAAATGAAAGGACAGTGCGATTTTACAACCAGTCACTACTCACCATATTTCATAGTGTTGAGGGAAACCACCATTGTAAGCTGGTACCCATGACACCATGGCTGTGTAGATACCGGCTAGTATTGTGATATTGGTAGGTGCATGTGGTGTGGTACCTATATAGTGATGGAAATAGATGAATGCATTGGTAAATATGAAAAATATTTATAAGTATTCCTATTTATTAAATGTGACTATCAAATAAAACTTCACTACTGACAACTTGACTTAAATTACAGTGGTAAGTTCTTCAAAATTTCCAAACAGTATACACCAGTGAATCATGTCAACTTGATTTTGTCAATTTCTCACAAGAGCGCCCTCTATAGCTCATTTTCTATACCAAATATTTGCATTACGAACATTCCATTGTAGAATGTCTGGATTTCGAAGTATGATTGTCTTTAAGTATTGCAATAAATGCAACACATATTACCATATCAATACAACATGTTTCTGTTACAGAAACTGGGTCAAGTTACATTTACATATGATCAATATCACAAAAAGTAAACTTAAACTCTCTTCACATATCTCTAGCCATTTTCGATGAAATAATGGGACACAAAAGGCTAGCATTAAAGTCACATACTTTCAATAATAAGTTCTGTTACAGTAACAACAGTGGCTACCACATTCTCAGCTATGCACTCATATTTCCCATGATCCTCCTTGCGTAGATAAGATATTGTCAGGCGACCATTGTTGTAGTAAGCCCGGTCGGCTGGCTCTGTACCATCAGCCTGCAGGGCAAAAATGACCATGTCAGTAAGAGGTGCATTGCTAGATAGGGGGTATATAACAAGAAGATGAATGATAAGTTAAACGTTGTCTCACTGGAAAACTACAACAATTGTCACTGATTGTAAGGCATTGCATGTTTTAAAGATGTCACAATCATTAACTTTACTGTGTTATCATTTCCCTTACCAAATTTTGTGTCCGGAAAGTGCCCGGAAAGCGCCCCGAAAGTGCCCGGTAAGCGCCCAAAAAGTGCCCGGTTGCTATTTTCACTGTCCGGAAACTGCCCGTTTTGATGTTGACTTAGATTTTTCAGTGAATACATGCGTCCGGTAACTGCCCGTTTTCGTCCGGAAAGTGCCCAGTTTTACTGACTTAGTTTTTTTCACTACAATTTACTGTCCGGTTTTTGTCCGGTTTGCTCATGAAATAGAATTTCTCACACCGGTAGAAGCTGACTTAGTCTCTTTATAATTTTGGGTGTCCGGAAAGCACCCGTTTTAGATTTGACTTAATTTCTGCTCTAACAAGGGTGTCCGGAAAGTGCCCGTTGAATAACAGACTTTAATAATACCACATAAAGTGTCCCGAAAGCGCCCTGTAAGTATGAGACTTTAACTCTATCACATTCAAAGTGTCCGGAAAGCGCCCGTTTAATATGGGACTTAACTCTGACTGCATTCAAAGTGTCCGGAA
>LD345165.1:82502-95227 GCA_001465055.1 Ptychodera flava | reverse complement strand
TGACACTTATCTTCACTACATTGCTGATGTGTTGCACAGCGCTTAGAATCTGTGGATTTGTCATTTGTACTCCATTTTGTATTTTGGAAGAAAATATTCACCTAATTTTGTAATTTTCTTTGTTTTCTGGTGTATGTCAAGTGCTTCATGGTTGTTTGCACCCCATGCTGTATCAAATCTCATTTTTCACATGAATTTGTTTGTATTATTTAAACTGTTGGGTGCACATGCAACAGTGGCTATCATCATCTTCCTCTGCTCTGTACAGTGGACATCAGAAAGTCATTCTCTTGAGTACAGCTCTCTCTCCCTCTCTCTCTCTCTTAGTATCTAAACAAAAATGTCAATGGAACAGCTATCGTGACACAAGAGACAATTGTGACAAGTCATTTACACTTACATAAAACAGTAAGGTGTGCCGATGCCGATGGAGGCACACCCACTCCGTTGTCAGGGCGACAAGTAAAGACACCTTCATCACTTGGCCGGACAGTGTGTATCAACAACGATCCCTCCAACAGCATCTGCAGTCGATGATTCAAGTTGGTTAGTCTTTCAATCTCAACATTGTCTTTGTACCAGCGATAGTTGATGGACGACGGCGCCCCCTCAGCAACACACTCAAACAGTGCCTGGCCATCTTCCTGGACAGTGACATTGGCCGGTTCAATCACAAAGTGGGGTGGACCTACAATCAGTATCATACAAGACGCAAAATTATAAGTTGGGCAAATACTTTGTTGTATAAGCACCACAATTGCTAATACAAATGGTATCATGCTATTGCCAGAGTGGCATTTATACACCAAAACAGGACAGACATCACACACTGACATCGCTCTGATCCTTCTATCACAGTGTACGAAAAACTTATATATGATACAAAGGTGTCATGTCTAATGCTTTCATAGGCAAGGTGGTCTCATTGTCACCTTGCCTATGAAAGCATCAGACATGACACCTTTATATCATATAAAAAAAATTGACTTTGGTGCTCAAAGGGTTAAGTCATGCATGCTTTGTGCTTGTAAGTTGTATTTTCAAGATGTTTTTATATGGTGGCGCATATTAATATTTCACACCATACCTTGGATGATAACCCTGATAACGTGAGTGCTAGTCCCAGCATTGCTCTCTGCTGTGCAAGTATACGCCCCGCTATCACCGACACCGACTTTGTACAACGTGATAGACCCGTCTACAAATGTCGTCCTGGGTCCTGGTTTTATAAGCTGTTCATCCTTGTACCATGTGATGGTTGGCGGAGGATTTCCTGTAGTTCGGCAAAGTAGCGTCATGTCACTCCCTGGCGCGAATATAACCCTAGATGGTGATGTTTCAGCAAATGCTGGTGGAGCTGTGGGTAGAATAGAATGAAATTACATTACTTTTTTGTTCCTCGCTTTGTAGTTAACAAAATCCTGGCCGTGAATTTCGATAACATTGTTTTTGCTAAGGTTCTGGAACACTGATAAATGATTTGGAAACCCTGGCTGGTAACATTTCTGCTGTCACTAAATCTGATTGCATTGATATACCAAGGGGAACCCCAGTATTACCGGGTACCGTCCCTAACAAAAACACTGCATGAAGTATGTACATTGCAAGTCATATAAGTTAATAGTTGATAACTTAATAGCTTGGTATTGTTTTGATTTAAGGTCACTGTCATGAACATTTCACAACAGCAGTGGATGACATATACAGGCACATTTTGCTTGCTTTATTCCACCAAACAGTGAAAATATTTTACTGCTACATATGTTAAATTTGAATCAAGTTAGATCATGTATATACACATGCATGTACAGGTGACAATATGGTGGAATGACCTCCCACATGAGACACAATTATACATGTGTAATGCAAGGTCAGTTTGTTGAAATTTAAATCTTTTTCAAATAAAGTAAAATCATTACGTATCAACTATTGTTGGACCACAGGGGGAAGAAAAAAGTCCCCTGGTGTGGGGAGGGGTGGTTTTTTGGTGCAACGGTTTACCCTTATTGATTTCATTAATTTTGACTGTGGTATTTCAAATAAAGAGTTCAACTCCAAACCGTTAGACTGCTTTCTTTATGACTACAAGTAATTTTATTAATTTTGACTGTGGTATTTCAAACAAAGAGTTCAACTCCACACCATCTGACTGCTTTATATTACCGACAAGTCCTTATCTCCTCTCCAACTTGTGCATACACCACTATAATTGCTCCTATACAGAATGACAATATTGCACTGTTGTCACAAATCTGCTTCTCTGAAATAATACACAATGTACACATAGGCAGCAGTTATATTACTGCGGGTACATACAAAAGAAATAATATGAGCATTCCATTCAAAAAACGTAAAGTGTTCACTTCTGATTTCATTTGAGATTCTATGTTCATGGTATTGAATGGACGACATTGGAAGCCATTGGTTGAGCAGTGTTTGCAGGGTGAAATAAAGTTCACAGACGTTTTGAGGCATGTACCAGTCATTGTGTAAGAGTTGATCAGAATTCTTCTAAATGAGCTCTTTTACATGAGTGGAAAGTGCATACAATGAGCACATTGCGGAGTAATCTACACTCCTTACTTGCAGACAAAACACTGTTGCAGGGATTAAATTCTGCCGGATGACTGCACCGACATGGCACTGGAAAGGGCAGCCGCTACGGGGCAGGACAGGACACTCATTGTTCCCTGTCGTTTTATAGCGTTGGGACATAAGTACAGGCCTTTGCATGCACATGTGAAGTTGGTCAGCTTGTTCACACTGTCCTATATATCCTGCCACACAGAATGTACCTGTGTTTCATGAGAGGCATGTGTATGCACAGATGTACCGGTAGTCTGCTGCCCTCACAGAAATTTCCATTTAAACAGGTAATCTACTGTCACCACGAACTGATAAACTTACAGTATGCTGGCATGAACCTACAATACGCATGTATGTGATGATAAAAAGTGTGTTAATAGTTAAGATGGGACTCCGTTTGCATTATGTTCTAGTAATTGGTACATTGCAGTATACAGTATGTATCCAAAATCTGACAAATATTAATGTTGATTGATTGGCATGTGAGTTCTCTTGGTCCTCCATTTATAGTATGCTCAAAAGGTATTGATCCAAAACTTAACAACGTGTTTTCTTGAGGCGGGTCAAGTTATGGAAAGTCTTGTTTAAATTTGATAAATATTGATGTGCAGTAATCATTTCATTTTCAAGTTTGCCTCAGTCAACTAAATAAATGAAGCTAAACAAGTTCAATTATTTCAAAACGACAAACTCACTATCCATTCCAATACCATAACATTTTGTCCTCAGAAAGGACATCTTCAGAAATCAACTGATTTTGTTCAGTACATGTATTACATAGGAAGTACAATATAAATTATTCAGCAGCCCCACGGCAGTGAATGGCCAATGGATAAAGACACGGAAATGACAATGCATGGAAACAGGAAGTGATAGTCTACCCGACAACACAATTCAAATCTAATTCTAGGTACATGTACATCAGACAGACATAACATCGATAAATGACAAGTTCTAGAGAGTCATGTAACTTTGTGGTCGATGGCAGGTGAACTAAACTAGGTCAAACACCAGCAAAATTGACTACCATACACATTTATCAATGTTTTTGCCAGAAGCAGTCAGCCAGGTAATTGTTACTGAGTTTCCCAAGCCACTGTTACTGATGCATGGTCTATTTGGTATTGTCAATGTCCCTTGATTAGGTGAAATAGGTGGCATCATTTTACAAATGGTATAGCCACAAACTGATGACGTCAAATCGCCGTACACAAAACACAGACGCCTTGTAATTATGGCACTGTGTATCGTGTACGGCAATTCAATGTCATCAGTTTTTGGCTATACCCCTTGTAAAATGATGCCAAATAGGTTACTATTGTTCAAAACTCACTAAATATCAGTTACGTGTATTCCTTCTAAACTTAGCACAAACACATATTAATGTATCTAATACACTGATATGAACAAGTTATGTGAAAAATGAACTATCAGTATTAGATGTTTGCATCTTGAAGTGTCAACCACGAGTACATGTTCTTTCATGACTATAACCGTCAACTTTTTCTCAAACTCTGCCTGTGTACCAAAATACAATTGGAAGCCAAGAAACACACTGGGAACAGTCCTGTTGTTATGTGATCTGTAATCCAACACCAAGTTAATTAGAGAGTATAATGACCTTGAGCTGGCAAAACCACAACTCTCCAAATCGCAGTATTGTCAAAACCAACAATGGCGGAAACTGTGTACAGGTGTAACCATGGCAACCACACTGAAACTATGACACATTTGTATCCATGCTGGAACTGTTATTTATGGCAATTACCGTACTGAAACCATACATGTGACTACACTGAATCACTGCTGCATCACGATGGCACTGCATTGCAAGCAATCATGAAACATTTTCTCTTTATTGAAATACTGACTAATAATGTTTTTTTGAAAACAGTTGTGGAACACTTTGACTATCACAAATTGCAATGAACACTGCACATTTTTGTTCAGGCAGTCCCTATCACTAGACACAAGATTATCAATGATGTCATTGTCTACCTGAGTAACTTACAGGTGGTTGTGAAAGTACCACACACAGAATACTGTCGATTAGAGTTCCTGCACACAATACACAGTTTACGTCCAGTCTGCAAAATTTTATGTACACATACCTCGGACCCTGTGTATTTTCATTGTAACTGAACTGAACATGGAGGTATTTCATAAGTTTTTATCAGTGACATTTTCTCTTGTATTATTATTTTGACTTTAATTCTCTTCTTGTCATGTTGAATTCATGTGGACTGATTTTCCCTGCTAAAGGTGGCTCAAAAATATGGCAAATAAAAAATATAGGTCTTGAAACTATTACAAAATAAATGTCTCAGCTCAAAGTTGTTAATGGTACCTGTAAATGGAAGTGACTTTGAACTAAAAGTTGTGGGCTAACTAACGTTCAAGCAACTACCATTCATCTCACAACCTTCATTGCCCAGGGGAGAGATATAGCATTGGACAGCCCTTTCACCTCTCTAGTGTCTCAACACACCAAGAGAAATGCCTCAGTCTTTTCATCTGAATCAAGTCAGGACTTTTCTAGTGTTCAGCAAACTGTACAAGACTCACTCAATTGTTATGTCTATTCACCATGTCTGTTGAGTACCAATATCACATGTTACACCCAGTGTCTCATAAATTTCCCTTCATGGTAGCAGACAAGATTATGACGTAAGACACCAGAATTTCCTGTCTTCACCTAATACTTTATTTTTATCTTCTTCATCCAACAAAAGTGATCTGCCACACCACTGTGCATTAACTATATATAGCAATAAAACTAAAGACTAAAATTTGTCCCTCTACATTATGTGATTCTGTGGAGATTGGGCTGGCACAAAGGGAAGGGCTGACACAGTACAGAACATGTCATAATCATATGCACAAACTTTCAATTTTTCTATCTTTATTTGGCTTGAAAACTCATTTTATACCAAGTGCTTTAGAATTGTTACAAAAATATTCTGCAAATCAATGTAAAATACTAAAATGGAAACAAATTGTGAAGATAGGAGATTAGTATCTATAAAACAGGTAATTAGTCTCTCTCCCTTGCCAACATATGTTCTGTATCAATCCAACTCTAATTGTTGCAGGGAACACAGTTGAAAATACACTTTACCTATTCTAAAACTTTAACAAGTCGCAAACCTTTGTGGTTTAATCATCATTTCTCTAAACACGGCAAATAAAATTTTTACTGAACTTGTTACTGCCATTATTCACCTTACACATTTTTTCTGACAATATCCGTTATCTCTACCAACACACTACATCATAAAGTTTTATGATGTTCTTTTAAAGAGGTTCAGCAAAATCAATAATTTAATAAGAAGTGTACTCACTATGTGCTTTAACAACTTCAAACTTGTTACGGATGACTCCCCTGGCTCAATTATACAGGCAAATTAGTGGTTTCACAAAACGCAGGAAGGAAGATGGGTAGGCACGTCATGCACGTCTAATAAATATTCAACTTCTCCAGAGAACATTTTTGAACTTTCAAAATTTCAAACACTAGTTTGAAAAATACAATTTCTTGCATTTTTTTTTTCAAAATTATGTCAAAATGCTAAGCTTTGAATTTGTCACAACATTCTGTCAGTGAATGATGTCCAGTGCTACTGAAGTCTAGGATCTCTCCTTGGTTATGAATCACACTACATATCCTCTGTGGATTTCAGAGGAAGGGTACCATATATCTGACCGAGGAGAGGTCCTAGACTCGTGTTACTAATAACAACTGAATTTTCCAATCAAAACTAGAATCCCATTTGTATGCTGTGAAAGCAAAGCTAACATTTCACATTTCATTATATTTAGCTGTGAACATAAGGAAATGTTTTTGTTTCACTGCAACATAATGTAAAATACTGTAAAGAGTTACAGTCATTTTTCACATAAAACATAAACACATCTCTGTCATGTAAACTTTTGTCACATTATGGTATGAACTTTATGGACATTGAATTACACTACAATTACATTTAATTTCACATTTTTCCAGTACTCCTCTTCATCAGACTCTCAATTCATGACATTTTTCAGTGAAATAATCAAACTATTGTATTCTCTTGGATTTAATTTAGCGGAAAAAGTGATTAGTGAAATTAAACATGGTCATTAACGAATCACTTCACCACATTTCAGTTTGTAATATGGTACAGTAATAGGTTTTGACACCATTTTTATCAGCTAGTTCGGCACCGGCTTTGATGTACCTCAATCTGTTCTGCAATAAGTTAGTTTTTACCTTGACTGGAGTTTCATTCCTGCAAAAGAATGATTAACAAGTCTTTCCACTTTTTGCAATACGACAACTTGCGAGTTTTACTGACGCATTAGGAAGAATCATGATGTCATGGAAACTGGCAAAGTACGGTGGCTCACAAGAACAAACGAAAAAATGGCTGCTATTTTGATTTTCAAATACCAGCTGAAGTTTGGAAATAATAGCTTCTCAAAACCAAACAGTGATGCTGATGTTTTCTTTTCCTGTACTATCCAGGTAAGGAGATTGTTTAGCAAAGTGAACACAAATATTTGCAACTGAAAGTTTTTTCGCCACTTTCAAACAGTTTGAACTGACCTGTGTGCAGAACGGATTCAAGGAACGGAAGGGAATACAATAAAATTAAAACTCATGTATTTTAATAGACAATGTCATTATCAGTAAGATATTGTTTTTGTATGTAAGTGCATTGGAAAGACACTACCACAGCTTTTTAATCAAACATCTTTCCCCATCTCCATGAACACAAACACAATTTGTTCTCAGTAAACCCATCGATGTATTTCTGAATAAAGCATTGTGGTCCTGCTGTTTGAAACACAAACACGTTACCCCAGTACAACAAACAAATGGATCATGAGTCACCAGAAAGTAAAACACATCAAAGCATTGTAATGAATTCACAACGACCCATCAACACGGTAATGGGTCTGCAGGTACATTCAAGTTTTGCTGGTTTTTGAACTTTGGTGTGACACTAGAACCCATCCTTGCCTTTCTGTGGGGATTTTCCTAAGTAGATGTGAAAGGTCCGTTGAGTGTAAATGCTGACTACAGACCCCACTAAAGAATAGTCAGCTAGCCCTGTAACAAAAACACTTATCTCACCCCTTAGCAAAACCATGATGTGATTATTATGGCACAGTTTGACTTTTACAGATCAAAGTGCAGATGACGCACATTTTTTTCAAATTCTCTCAAGGTCACTGTCATTGTTTCATGGTGTGATCTCAGCCCTGTTTTGTAAAGAATAACAATTTTAGGAAACTGTAGCATTCACTAACTTAAAGGTCATCCTTTTGTAAGGTTAAAACAGCTATAATCATTATATCAAATCTTAAAAGCAAGCTAAGGTTTCTCATCCGTTCTGACCAGGGTCAAAACAATATTTTGGCAGCATTTGACAGGGTAGACACATGAACCACTTCTAGCTTTGTGGCCAACCGAAGTCAACAACTAGAATTAATTGAGGCAGAAAGAGACACTGTCACGATAATCCGATGAAAGCCTGTAGTCCCTGGGATTAGGTTTTGTAATTGCAGAAGCTTCAATTTGAAGATTTGCATCTGCTTGGCTTTTTTGTCAGGCTATTTACAAAGTGACCCGGTCACTGATGATCCGGGAGGCTGTTGGCTCTGTCCATTAGGAAGGGCGTACCTCAACAATGGGACAACCATTCACCTGGAAAATCACATCTCAGACACTCATGCATGTAATACTTGAGCACATGGCGGTGAATGACACCCTCAAGGTTGGGTCCCCCTCCCCCTCCTGAGAGGCTAAAAAGATTTGAAACTGTTACGCCCTTCCCTTTGGAGCTGTGCAGTACAAATGTACAACCTTGCCAAAGGTGTTTAGGTCAGACCAGCCTATTATACGAAGGAAACAGGGTTGGCAGGCCAAGAATAGCATCCCTTAACACGTCAAAAGGTGCCTAACAAAGCCTGGCCGTAGCACAGAATGGCTGAGTCACAAATTGAACAAAGGACCCTGTAGTGTAATATTGTATTTTTCTCTGTCTGACACAGACCAGAGTTTGACGGCGGTGGCCGGAAACAGACAGAGCTCTCAGAAGTAAGGAAATTGCGATCGTCTTTGCGGGACTCTTTGATCAGGGATAACAAAGGGAGGGCCCTGCCAGCCATTGGTACCACAGGTCATTGAACTTCAATCAGTCCAAAAATAAGAGGGGGCACCGATTCCCCCAGGGGACTGGTAACCAGGGTGTGACCTAGCGAGAACTACAGCAAATTGAAAAGATACTGTCACTAACTATGCACAATGGTGACACACTAGTGGAACCATTCAAGCATGGCTGTGTTAGGACATTTTCACACCAAACTGACAATACTCCAAGACATCATATTAATTGTTTTCTGGCCAAGTTGAATCTCATTGGACACCTGTTGGTCTACTGTAAACTCAAAAGTCGGAACAATAAAAGTTAACTAAGTGAAATCAAAACACTTCCAAAAATAGACATTGAAATCAAGATGTCCAATTGGTATTGGATTGAGAATCAAGAAAACAGAACTATTAAAAGAGGAAGTTTGAAATGCAAGTTTGCAACTAAAAATATATGGCCATGATTTTCAGATTCTTTGAAACCAAAATGCACCATGGTTCACAGAATCTGAAATTCACAGCTTGTTGCTAGGCTATGATGGCAGATACTTTCTACTTAACTCAACTTAAATCCAAACCCCGGCATCACCAACCCTAGAAAATAATGAGATTTCACTATGTAGAATGAAGAATGAAGCAAACAATACATTCTGATTACAAAACAGAACAGTGCTAAAACAGCTATTGCGGCAATTTGTGACTGAAGAAACAATACATTTGTTCATTTGTAGAAACCAAAAAAGACACCAGTATGACTGACAAATATTCAATGACAGCCACGTGTCACTCAGGTAACAGTTTGCATGGAGAGTTCTAACAATTTACCCATCAAATATAACCTGTTCACCCTGAATTCCAATAGAGAGGTCTGCAGTTGCCATTGACAATAACAGGTTTGGGCCAAACCATGGTAGTAAAAGGGTTAAACTTTTTGAGGATGATCTTTTTCTTGATGAACATCTCTTTATTTCAACAGGCAGGAACAAATATCTTGCGAGCATTGAACATATTTGCCAGTGATGTTACAAAACACACAAGCAGTGAGCGGACTATAGAGCCCACAAATGTATACACAGGTAAACTTGATGAACAGCTCAAAGGTAGAATGCACTTGGGGACAGATATTCTGATTCTGAACTTTTACAGTTCTTTTCTGATCTACCACTTGTAGGGGCTCATATAAAGCTCTTCGAGTAAGAAACATTTTCACTGTCTCAGTTTTTTGAAAATCGAAGACTTTATTTTTCCCAATAGTTTTATCACAAGGATAATGGCTATTTTGAATTCCAAATATTGGTAAATGTAGGGTATTTTGTTTCTACAGTGCAAAATTTTGTACATTGACCCCTAATTTTTATTCTTGATTTGGTAAGACAATGGTCAAAAGTTTCATGGAGCAAAGACTGAGCATAATTTCATGTCTTTCAGTCACTTTTGAGGCACATACATGTAGTTACCTTAACCCTTTGAGTACTGTAATTTTTCCCACCAAAATTCAATTGCAACATTTTACCAATTTTTATGAATTTTTCAGTAATTGTATTGATAATTTTGGACCAAATGGGTATAAAATTTCATTGGCTACAGTTTTTTGGCGCTCAAAGGGTTAAAGGCAACCACAGATTTCACTTTATGTAGAGCTCAACCAACATGTTCATCAAAGGGTTCAACTTACAAAGTTACCAAGTTCAACTTTTCCAGTTCTAATAGATATAACCTTACTCTCACCATACAATAACGATCAATGATTGTTGTTGTTCACAACTGAAAAGACCAATTTGAGGTCGTTACATCTGTCCGTAAAAGAAAATGGCCAACCTTTACTTTAATGAAAGACACCTGCTTTCTGATTTCAGTCCAAGTATTACAATGAATCAAATAGGTATTGATTATCAATAATTGCAGTAAAAAAAACACAAACATATCCATGAAATGTCTAAAGTAACTTTAAATGGAGTGAAAAGAATGACCTTTGACCCAATCTGGACAGCATCCAAAGCGTTAACTGTTTGTGCAATATATGCCAGTGACCATGGACTGTACATAGCTAGCAATAAACAATGCACCTTGTAGGGTGAATGAAGTTTTTACATAGCAAAGCATGCTGAGTTTAGTATTTGACAGTTTGCTACATTGGAAATAGGCCTTAGAATCACGTTATCGAACAAAAATTATCAAAGGCGCAGATTTTTTCATCAGCTTCACTGTAAAACAAGTTGATGAAAATGATAAAACTTTCAAAGAAAAGAGCTAACATTATCATGTCAATAGCTAATGTTGACAAATCTGATAAAATTGCAGTTTGAAAATTTGGGCTTTAACTTAGAAATGATGTGGTAGGAAGTTCTTTGCAAGATAAAGATGCTTCTTCGGTGACCACATGTTTGCTGTGTTTTAATCTGTCTCCAGGTCAGAACTTTTATCTTGTGAGATAAAACAAACCCCATGTCGAAAATTGTTGTCAGTCAAATGTGATAAGGGAAAACAAATTCAAGCAAACAAAATAGGTATTTTGTTATAAAGCTTTGAGAAGATTTGAAGAGGATTATTGGAGATTTTTTTTCTTGTGATGGATGCCATACTGGGGAAAGGACTTGTAAGCTACATCTTACGGGGGATTTTTTTTACTTTGGTATTTCTGTTTCTCAAAGCATGAAATACTAATCCTCTATACAAGTTGCCTTACTCAAACACCTGCCGACTGCTTGAGAGCACAACAACAATATGGAACTACAGACTTTGTGTGTGGAGTTCTGACTTCTTCCACACTGACAACTGCCAGCACAGTATGTTACAGAAACTGCTTGATCATATTTTGTAGCTACGCAAACTCAACACACTGAGCTTTGTATTTGCAGAGCTGTAAAATCACCATGCTAGATTCCAGATAACAAAAGCTACAACATTCCGGCTAGACTAACTGATTATTAATTTCAAGTGGCATATTCCAGATAAGATTATGAACAGAAAAGCAAACTCTGAAAAAGGATTAAATTAAAGGAAAAACAAAAGACTTACAAGTTGTGAATTACTATGAGTACATAAGTACTGTAACATAATAAGTGCACCGTGTCATAAATTTTCAACTTCAAAAGAGATTTTCCTTTTCTTTCTTTTTCTTTTCTTTAAAAGAGTAAAACTTCAAAGTATATCTACTGATTGTAAAATACCGCTGAGTTATGAGTCCGAATGCACATATGCCAACCTTTGTAGTTGTTGAGAGTGAGCTATGGCCAGTAGTTGGTAAAAATGCACGTTTCACATTGTTGAAGCTATCGTGCCATGGGCATTTGTATGCACTTGTACATTATAGAACCCAAACGTGCAGGACAAACGTGCATGACTAAACACTGTAAAAGTCTGCACGTTAGACATTTTAGACACGTTAGGTCCGTACACGTTGCATGATTTGCATGCTAGAATTCCAAGTCATGTTGACAACCTAAAATGACATACACGTTAGACATTTTAGACACGTTAGGTCCGTACACGTTAGGTTTGCACGATACACGATAAGTTTGCACGATTGGCATGATAGATATTGACCCATGTTGAGAACCTAAAATGACATGCACGTTAGACATTTTAGATACGTTAGGTCTGTACACGTTAGGTCTGCACGATACAGGATAGGTTTGCACGATTGGCATAATGAATTTTGACTCGTGTGGAGAACCGAAAATGATATACACATAAGACATTTTAGACACGTTAGGTCCATACACGTTAGGTTTCCACGATACAGGATAGGTTTGCACGATTGGCATGGTAGATTTTGACCCATGTTGAGAACCTAAAATGACATGCACGTTAGACATTTTAGACACGTTAGGTCCGTACACGTTAGGTCTGCACGTTACACGATAGGTTTGCATGATTGGCATGATAGATTTTGACTGTTTTGACCCATGTTGAGAACCTAAAATGACATGCACGTTAGACATTTTAGACACGTTAGGTCCGTACACGTTAGGTCGGCACGTTACACGATAGGTTTGCACGATTG
>LD345165.1:55654-66850 GCA_001465055.1 Ptychodera flava | reverse complement strand
TTGACAATAAATTCACCAGGAGTGGTAAACAGCTGTAAACAAATCCTGACATTTGGGGAAATTTATCACTGAGATTTGTGCCCAGAGTTAGAAAACCTCAATTCATGCCTTGAAAAGAGAGACAGTTACACAGACATGCTCAGAATACTAATCATAGACTGGGCCACATGTCATGCCAATAAAATCCCTTCAAAAACCACATGAATTTTACACAAGCAGATGAGAAATTTTTGACATGTAACAGTTCAGTTTTTTAGAAGTACGGTAAGGTTTTCGTCAACAGGCTGCGGAGGCATGGACCACCCATCCAAGCTACTACCATGCTGGTAAACTGACATAGTCAATTTGTAAAACAATAGAATGTGCAAATTTGTAACAGTTATGCTGATTATAGCCACACCACTAGAATTTAAGGCCTTTGACAACCCTGCCTTGTCATGTGACATGAGAAACAGAGATGAAACAAAGGACAAAATTCAAAAATTCCTTCAGCATTGATGCAATGATGGGATATCAGATGGTCGATGTTCGGAACCATATATACATGTAATTCCTCTTCTCTGCGTATTTTCTAAGAGTGGTTTACAGACTACGTACACTATGGACTTTAGTATGTAGTCACATATATCGTTTCAGTATTGTCACAGCCAGCATCAATTTGTGATTAGCTCTAGCTCAGAATATGTTAAGACTTTTGTCAGCTTGCTGCAATTAATTTGTCAAGTTTTTTTAATTAAATTTACATCAACTGGTAAAAAAAAAGATTCACATTGCTATGATGATATACCAGCACACATGTCGTACCTTACTATCAAGATAGGTAACTGACTGCAACAGATGTACAAGAGGAATTTCAATGATATCTGGTTGAAATCACACATTGTCAACTTCACCATGCATACAGACTGAGTAGATAAGATCACCTTTACATTCCTTATACTACAATAGGCTACAGACATCTTAATCTTACAGCTTTGATAAACTGCAGTAGCCATAATTAAAACCTCTGCCATAATCCATCATCGTCATGACAACTAAGCACGAGTTAGCACCTGCTGTTCTGAGATAATTCAAGGAATCGGTCAACTTCAATGGCACATTCCTGAATAATGGAGACGAGATTTCAAAGATTTGGCTTAAAAATAATGACGTCATACCCTTAAACTTTGTAATTACCATGAGATGTCTCCTCTATAGTGGACAACAGATCAGTCTTGTATAATTCCATCTGTATTATTGAAGCAATCATTGACTGCAAAGTTCTCAAAAACTGATGGACAATGAAACATATCAAACTTTTCACTGCTCCACACATCTGCTCCTGCATATCTTAATTGGACTGCAGACCAGTATAAGAAACCATGGAATTTTTTTTACATCCATGGTATATAGCTTGTATTAACCCTTTGAGTGCCAAAGTAAACTTTTGTCACCTTTATATAATGTACCCCTGTCAATTTTTTCAGATTTTGCCCAAAATTTTGATGAAAACCTGTAGCCAATGAAATGTGGTGTCCTTTTGGTCCAAAATAATAAAAAAAATTACAGAAAATTCGTAAAAATTGTCAAATGTTGTGCTAAAATTTTGGTGGGAAAAATTACAGCACTCAAAGGAATAATGGCCTATCATTATCTATTTCAAAGCAGTTCTCACTGAGCTGATATAAGACATTATTTCAATATTGACATTATTAATTAAACACTGTAAAATTTTACACACCACAAGCAGACAGGCCTTAAAATCCAAGTACAGTAGATATGGAAGGCAACATAATTATAAAACAAAATACTGACAAAGGTCAAAACTTTTTGTTCCAATTACATGCAATCAGTACGGTAAAATTGCTAATTTCAACTACAAGCACTTAGGCTGGGCTGCATGAATATGGATTGGTTGATCCATATTTTTCAACCAAGAGATGCACAAAACTTGTAAAAAATGAGATATCTTCTGGTCTACAGCGAGAGTCTCCCAACAAATCACCATTTACAGCTGCTTTGGATTTAGCAAAACAAAGGAACATGTCACTAACCCTTTCACCCCCAGTTCCCTGTATACAGGTCCAACTTTACCATAGAAAACAATGGATTTGGGACAAACCATGGTGGTGAAAGGGTTAAACCACAGTCCCTCCACAAAAACCAATTGATTTGCATGTAAATTATTCTTTTTCCACTAATTGGGCAAAGACACACTCCAAACGTTCGGTTCTGTTGATACCATGGCCTTTGTTATGAAGTCACCAATGGCTCTCCTCTCAAAACCAGATTCTGAGCACACAAATATAATTAATTGACAATAGTTTCAGCATGACTGACTAGGAACAGCTGCTGAATCTGATACACAATTTGTATTTGCTGCTTGAATCTAATTCTTTAAAGCTATAATTTTAAACTTGTTGGGAACAAATGGATGGTTTCATAATAAAATGCACGTACAATGAAATAGCTGTTCATTAGATTCATAGTAGCATTGTTATTACCAAAATTTGAATATTTTTGGACACAGTTTATAAATTTACACTGTAATTTCAACTCAATAAGTGAAATTCTTTACATGCCATTCAAACAATCTCACTTCTACCTCAATTTTTAACTGGCAACCCAACTCATGCTAAGTGCCTGCAAATCTTATACTAGTCTAGTGTTGTTACCTCTGTTTCTAGCTCAGAGCCAAAAATAAAACTATAGATACAAAGGCGCAAAAAACCTCCTGGGTGTATCCTGCACTATGCAGGTACTGAGACAGAGATTGCCACTGCAGGCCAATGTGCACATTGTACAACAATACAACCTCTACTGTGAGATCCCTTCTTGAATGAGAAAGTGCCTTATGCCCACATCCCCCCAAGGAGTGATTAATGGGCGTGCCTGAAGTCATGGGTTTTTAGATATTTCTTTGTTTGGCAAAGCAGAGGATAGGTCCCCAGGGTACAAACACTGACTGTACCTCGCTCTCAGAGCTTTAGTCACTCAGACCATGGTCAGACAAACACTGCATGTCGGACTTGCTCACTGGTCACTATCAACCTAATAATACTAGTAGCTTCGTTTTGAATCTTACTCAGGTTGGTGTATGCTGCATAGCTATACTGGCTTGCCAATTTATGATCACATCAACACCAATACAACAGAGTGCCCTAGTTTATTCCTTCAATTTAAGGAGTTAATAAGCCCAAAGACTTGAGGCAAAAGACTTATGGAATGTATGTACTACATCACATTACTTCACAATTTGTATTAAATCTACTTGCAAAGGTGCTGAAAGGTCAGTCAAACATATACTGTACTGTGATTTTAATAATTCATTAAAACGTCTTATAAATTATCAGTGTTTTTGCTAAGGTTTGGGAACACTGGTAAATGGTTTGGGAACCCAGGTAACATTTCTTCTGTCCCCTAACCTGATTGCATTGATATACCAAGGGGAACCCTGGTAAAATGACTGGGGAACCCCGGTAACATTTACCTGCTTACCACCCTTAGCAAAATCACTGAATTATGATGAGTTCTGCTTAAATTTCAAAAGTTTCAAAATTTGGTTAAATGTAATACAACCAAGTTTAGCTGGCTTATTTCTTATCTGTGGTAGGTGAGCTCTCAATCTCATTCCTTAGACCACATCCAAATACTCCAATACCCCCTACATTTATAAGACAACCTAACCATGGATGTATATTTGAAAAGCACATCCATGACCTAACATAGTGTCAGATTTTTTTGCAGATATAAATATTTGAATGAAAACCTGCAGAAAAACACAATGACACAGGACATGGTGATAGAGGGACTGTGCACAGGAAATGCACTGGAACACCAGTCTCTTGCCTTGGTCAGTCTTGTCTAAATAAATAGACAGGATAAATAAATAAATTGATGTGTAAATGAAATTTTCTTGTAGCCATAACCTTGATGTGACCTCTAATAATGCTTTTGGCAGGCAGGTAGTGCATGGACTGTTTATTATGAGTGTGGCTTTCATCTCCACAAACAAAATCACATTGTCACCACTTCAGTCTGTCAGGTCAAATGTTGCCATAGAAACATATCAGACCAACACTTTCTGCATATAGAGGGTCTTTACTTGAAACAATTTCTTTTACACCGTGATTTCCAATACTTCATAAAGTTTGGGTGACAGTTCTTTCAAAATGTCCATAAACACTTCTGAACATATTTCCTAACCTCCCATTAAGACTGTTGAGCAAAGTTATTCATTTTCCAAATTAAATTCACAAAGAAAGACTAAACAAATACGAAATATAATACATATATGGGTGAGGGTGTTGCTGAACATTTTAAAAGCCACGACCTACGAGTTCAATATCGTATCGTACAGTGCCATTTGTGCAAATGCATGTTCAGAAGTACCATTTCAGACACCTACTACAGTTAAGGCCATTATTCTTCGGTGGGGCAAGTTGGTAATTACCTACCAATTTAGCTAGGGATATTGCAATATACCAAGGGAACTTCCTAAGCCAAACTCTGTTTTCCTATCTGGAGCGGCAAGATGAAATCTAAACAAACACAGCGGGTAACAAATTTTACAGCCACCAATGGTGATCTGATACCGGGATGAACCATAATGTACTCCACTGTCTGCTTTATGTTTCAGTAATTTAGCTGGTCAGAGGGAACTTTAGTAGTGATTTTGTATGTATGGCTCAGTTCATCGCGTAGTATTTTGAACACTGTTCTGATTGCCAGCTGGTTTTGTACAGTATAAGTATTCTAAAAAAAAGCATTTTGTCAATATTTTACTAGCTACTATCAAAGGTTTCTTCACCCACAAAAAATTAAGCAACTAGTTGTGCAGGTCATGTCAAACTTTTTGATTGTGGCCTTCCAGGATGTTTTGGGCAATGGTACTGAGAATGAGATGGGCGATGACATGCTAAAGTGCCGTCTGTGGTGCATTGATTCTCTGAGCGATATTTATCATAGTTTCAACTTCATGTAGCTTCGTACAATTTTGTCATCTTGTCTTGAATTTTGATTGAGCTTTCAAGACAGACTGTAAAGTTGACTTTTTTTGAGTCGCTGATTGCTTTTGAATTAGACTCCTGTGAACCACACAGTAAAGACCAGCTTTTGAAAGATTAATGTACATGGGGTGATCTCAAACTTTTGTACAAAATACCATGTTTTGTAATGATGTTACTTCATGCAGCTTTTTCAAACCTAGTTATGTGCAATATATATCAAAAAGAAGACAAGGCACGATATGATCTCTTAAGATCGTGTTTTATTCCTTGTAGTTTACATTCCCCAATCCAGTCCCCTTATAACAAACCTACATGAAAATGGTTCATCCCAGCATGGAGGTAGGAAGAGATGATCCCAGTTATCAGATCACCATTGCTGGCTGTAAAATCTCATTACCCGCTGTGTTTGTTTAGATTTCATCTTGCCGCTGCAGATAGGAAAACAGAGTTTGGCTTAGGAAGTTCCCTTGGTATATTGCAATATCCCTAGCTAAATTGGTAGGTAATTACCAACTTGCCCCACCGAAGAATAATGGCACTGACTGTAACTTTGCTGCAGTTCCGTAGCCGACAACTTTCCAGGCGATTTTGCTATGCTTTGAAAGTTTATATTTTTAAAATAAATGTTCTGTTACAAACTGAAGAACAAATCATACAGACTTCTCTCAAGCTTGAACTTTGGAAAATAAATAAAATATTATTTTTTTCGCCGCAAAGTATGACAGAGACAGAACAAACGCATTGCCATGTTTACTGTAAAATTTTTCCTTTCGACGTAGCGCCGTTTCTAAGCGGCTGATTATGTAATTACAGAGTCAATACAAAAAAAAAGCTTTTTTGTTTTATGTGCGTTGAATGTACAAAAGTCACAAAAAAACAGTAAATTTTCCGTAATGCAGAGGTCACATCACGCACTAGAATTCGGGAATATCAGAAATAATGCGACAAACGGGGTTGCAGCCTGTGAAAGTCGGCCATACTTAAGAGTAAATGTGTGAATTCACTGTTTCTTCGTTTTCACAAAGTAAATTTGTAGTCCAGTTACATCGTGTGTATGCAAATTTATGATACAGACGTCAACAAACATTTTCCACTTTCTGCAGACGGCAAAACACTTCGTTGCGAACTCGTGTTACTGTTTGACCTAAACTTTTCTCAACAGTCGTTAGTACTTTGATAAACAATAAACGTCACAACCGATTCAATTTCCAATCTTTAAAGGTACTAGCATTCAGATGATTTGAGCTTTTGTAAAACTCAAACGATCGATATTTATATTATCAAGAACGGCTATAGCGGAGTTATATTGGCATTGTCCCTGTCGGTCTGGAAAATCGACGCCGCGGACAGAAGACGTCGCCATGGCGAATTCCAGCCCGTAGAAGGAATATTGAAATTCCCCCAGTTTTCCCGCTAATTTCGAGCGGAAATATTTGTAACTCAAACTAACACGCCGCGTTTCTGTGAACACATCCTCGCTAACGTGAAAGTGCTGTCAATTCGCCGCTATTGTTGTTGGCCAGCAGCATAGAGTACTGGCTGGGTCGCTGACTCACATACACACACTCACACTCACAGCACAGAACCAACTTACCGAGGCAGACGATTCCAAAACACACGGTCAAATAGCAGTTCCATAAAAGCTTCCCCGAAAACATGACATCCAAGTTGTTACAGGCATCCGCGAGAACCGGAGAAAGGATTAAAACGGAGCCAAAGCACTTTCCTAGCAAAGGTCTGTCATAATATGTACACCGGCACGCTCAATATACACCACATCACTCTGTCACACGAAATGCATTGAAAGTGAATATCGCCGAAACGCTTTTCACGTGTTGTATACATTTACAGTCTATTATGTAATTGGCCAATCAGATTACTTCTCTTAGACGCCCTTGATATGAATTAACCAATGAAAGGCCGCATTAGTGATCGTCATAAAGTTTCTTTTGTTATCCAGTTTACCTTCGTGTAGGCGTGTGTCGCCAGTTGTTCTTGATGCCTCGGGCTGGAAATGCAATGCGTAGTTCATTTAACGCCACCGTCGGCCAAGTTTACAACAAACTAGAAAGGGATGAGTTCTTCTTATCCCCTATATTCAGTCACAGAAAATAAAACGAAAAGGAGCTTTGACGTAAATTAAACAATTTACTCAACCATATTCTATCATATCATGGAAATAATATTTGGACAATAAAGTTGGTTTACATACTTCCGATGCGAGAATAAAATCACCCTTCTAAAAAGAAACGACAGCACATCCCGGCCTACTTGCGAAATCCACTTTCAGGGCTAGATGAATCGTTATGCGTATTGACAAAACAAGTAGGGTATGTTGATTACCATGTGGTGGCGCTGTAGCACCCGATTGCAACAGCAGAAAATTACTACCTTCAGTATATTTCTGGTATTGTAGCCTCACGGAAAACGGAAATCCGGAAACGGCAGTTTTAAAGAGAAATTATCGATAGACGGAGTTACCTATACCCCTAATTGATCTCCACGCTCTAACGAACGGGTTAGATAAAAAGACGCCGTAAAGAGGGACAAGTGATCATAGTTTAAATAGTTTAAATATTGAATTGGGTAGGAAAAGTAAGCCAAAATTGCCTTTGAAAGATAGACTTTGTCTCAGATGTGATAGCAATGAAATAGATGATGAGTTTCATTTATTATTCTCATGTAAAAAGTTTATCACTGAACGAGTTTTATTGTTACAGGAAAGTGGAATAGATTGCTCCACTTTTTCCGGTGTCACACAAAAAGAAACGGCCCTTAAAAGGGTTATGGAGTATAATTTTCTAGATCTTGCCATATTCTTGAAGAACACTGATTTGTGCTGACCCTCCAGTAGCCTTCCCACTGTTAAACAGTTTGCTTATTGTACAACTTGGATACTTTGTTGTCCTCTCGAAAGTGTTCAGTTTTGTACTTTGTCCAATTTTGGAATGTACCATACCACACTTTCTGCTAGTGTGAGTTGAGTTTAATAAAGATTGATTGATTGATTGATTATTAATAGTCACACCTGAGGAGAGACAAAATCATTTACTGATCCTCGGGTTGCCACTTCTAATGTTGTGACTTTACACTGGTTTAATTCAATGAAATAGCCGCAAATATTTCCGCATAATTCATTCAGTCTTTTCCCAGGTAACCGTGAGTTTAGTATTGTTGTTATATGACAAGCTATGACTTGAATTGGTCATATATGAGTTCCTTACTCAGGTCCAACAACAGCATCATTCGAAGCATCCTGTTTCTGTTTTTGAGACAAAGTCCTAGATGGTTTATATTTAAATTCACTTTTATCTGGTGCACCAGTAACCAGTAACAATAGCTATCATGAAATACGTAGTTTACAGTCCCAGTAAAGTATCGTCTTTGAGTACGCATGCGTGTGAATATATTCACGGCACTGAGTTGTTCAGGTCTTGATTGTAACTTCGGTTCTACGGTGCATATGCCGAGGTAGTTGTAAATGTTATTGTCAGGAATCATTTGCTCTTTGAAATTCCCACGAATGGGGGGGAGTGTTTAAAATTACCCTCTCATTATCCCTTTCTCTCAGGATATAAAAGTGTCAACAGACCTCTGAGTCTATTGGCTGTTACAGCCTACAGGTATCGCAAGAACGAAACTTTTTTTACAATATTGTTGTTTATTTTAATAGTGGAGATCAATGTTTCAATTCTTCTTGTGTGGAGAATGTGAACCATATTTGGTCTGACACATTTTCTCAATGACAGTATGGCGATATGATGGTATGAGTGGACAATTGCAACCATGTAACGACACATTATTTGCTGTAGTATATCATATCATATCATCTGAATTGTAGTTTGACGAATGGATTGAACCAGATTTTAAATAAACAAAAAATAACAAACGAAATGAAGTTGAACATGTACCCAGTGAAGAATGCAATACTGCCACATATTGTAAGGTATCCATTTTTTTCCCACTCAATAAACTTTATTGTGTTTGTTTAGTCATGTACAGCGACGTTGAATTTTGTGGCACAGTAGGCTACTATTCAATAAAATCATAAGCGTGCGACTTTAGAGCTGGTGCACGATGAACATTAACGCTTTACTTTCATTATTGACGGGCGATCGGTGGTGCATCGTAATGTGAACATGCATTGTGTTCACATGCCAACATTTGATTTTTTCAGAATTGGCACTCAGAGAATGCAAATTTATCTATCTTTCCTCCTTGATTTTTAAAATTACCAGATTTTCCTCTTGTCTGTAGTAATACTATTTGTGCAAAAGCGGCTAACTTGAAATTTTTACTTTTTGCTCTGCATAGTTTTGAAGACCCTTACTGTAACTCGATACCAATGTTTTAAAAGCAATCTTAGGCAACAAACATTGGAAGTAACGTCGCTAAAACTGTGTACAGGGATAAAAGCAAAACCTTTTTTCTCGTATTTAGACGTATAGACATTAGAGCAACCAAAAACAACGATCAAAGCGGACAAAATGATATTTTGTACATCGTTTGCATGCATCGATTTTTCCAAGCATAAACATCTTGGTTTTCACAATTAGTGATTATGTCACAGACAACAAAGGATGCATGTTTTTGCATAACATTAGTATTTTATTTCTCTGTTTGAGCCTGGAAACAAGTCTCCTCTTTATTTAAGTCTGGGCTTGCTGCAGTTTCGTAGCCCACAACTTTCTCAGGTAACCGTTGGTGGCGCTTTTGAGGAAAATGGGTACCCGGTACCCATACGTGTTCCCTGAGGCGCGGTCCCTCGGACCGTGCCTGAGGATAGAGGCGTTTTCGTTTATCACAGTCTGAAAAAAGATAAACTTGAAAAGGTCACTGTTTCGAAAAGCTGGACTGTGAAACCTGGTTAAAAAAGTAGAATCTTCTTAGATGTACAGTGCTATGTTGAATATAAGATTGCTTTAAATGATGAAGTCATAATGCGTGATTTTTCCAAATTGTCATGTTGCGCTAGACTGTAATAAGGCCCCGGGAATAAGGCATACTTGGTGTAAACCATATAGAAACAACAGCAATAGACAAACTGATGCGTCCACAGTCCCTCTGTGGACTGTGATGCGTCAAAGAATTCCATTGCTCTATACACACTGAAGTGACATGACTGGCTGTTTTTTAACTTAGGGAGCCGTCATTATTCACGGCCTGGGGGTCGGAGGAATTTCATCGGGAACTCCTAAATTTTGAGTAACCCCCGGCCCCCCTCCAACCATGATGAATTTTAGTAACCCCTCTCTAACTCCGAAATTTTGACTGAACCCCCCCACTTAGAAACGTTAAATACCAATACATGTATTAGTTAAATTTACAAACTACAGCAATAGTAAAGATCTTTCAAATCTTGATGTAGGCCTACCCGGCTAGATTATCATCAAAGTGAAACCATCAAAATAGCTTTAAGTGACAACAAAATACAGATATAAAAGCTCACTATAACCAGTATCCAACCATATAGCATTGTTTAATTTGGATGGGTAACGTGACAGGGTTTTCACAAGGATATCTGACTGGGAAGAATTTGAAAGTACGGGGGAGGGGAGGGAGAACACGCAAGAGGCTGAGGGGAAAAGTGTCAATGGGGGCTGTCCCCTATCTTTCATGGAAAATTTTGAGAAATTAATATGTGTGCAATAGTGTAGTCTGGTGCAATCTCAGAGGTGTTTTTAGTTTGTTTGTTTTTTTACTGCCTAAACCTGTTAGCACACCCCAAGGGGAGAGCACAAAAGAGGGGGCCCCTCTCGTATTGAACATTTGAAGAAATTGATATGTGTAATGGTGCAACCTGAGAGGTATTTTCAATTTGTCTTTTACCAGTAAAACTCTTAGAACACCCCATTTACCAGTAAAACTCTTAGAACACCCCAAGGGGGAGAGCACGAGAGGGGGTCCCCCTTCTTGTATCGAAAATTTTGAGAAATTGATGTGTGCTATGGTGAAATCTGAGAGGTGTTTCAATTTATTTCGCACAAAAAATTGACTAACCTCTTTCTTCCTCTCCACATTTAAAAATGCTTAAAAATTTTGGGAACTTTCACCTTACAAGTGAATGTTTTCCTGAAGCATGGGAGATTGCTTTGTTATCGACCAATGTTTAGGTTTTTCGGATGAAAAGTCGATCTATAAAGTTTGGGGATTTTTCGTGAAAAATTGACCCATTCGGACTGAACATACCCGACACCTTTTCTATGGG
>LD345165.1:40732-55634 GCA_001465055.1 Ptychodera flava | reverse complement strand
CCCCCAGCTATGCTTATGAGACTCGGAAAGTTAAGTTCAGAGGTCATGAGTTCGCGCGTTGTAAACTGGGTAAATACAAAATGGCTGCGCTCAGTAAGCAAGAATACCTCAAGAGATATTTGTCCAACACCGAGGACGAGCCCCAGAAGAAAAAGAAAAGAAAGAAGCCGAAAACAGGATCAAAGGGTGCTAGGTAAATTGAGGTTGATTATTTTTGTAGAACTCACAGTGATTACGTATTCATTACAAAATAGCTGGGCGAGAACTGGGTCACGCGTCGCGTTTACGGCACTCCTGTGTTGTTGAACTTGTACTGTAGTTTTGTGGAGGGACCGTGTGTAGTGATGTCCCGCTGTGTGCTCGGGATGGTTTCTGGACAACTCGACCCCAAACCGACTGGACCCCAGTCAACTCGACCCCGAGTCAACTCGACCCCGGTCAACTCGACCCCGTACCCAAGTCAACTCGACCCCGAACCTTGAGCAACACTAACTCCGTATCATGTGCGATTATTTTCCACCTATTTTGAGAGTTATTCCGTCTCTTCCCAGTAAGCATCCAAAGGCTATATTCGTAAACAAATAAAATAACCTTTGACCCGGTAAATGCCAGGGAACTAGGGAAGGCAGGTTGACTTTTTCTAAAGTGTGTTATATGCATACGAACTTCAGCCAGAATTGACGGGTTACCGACAGGCCATAGAGGTAGAAGTACGTCCATTCACACGGTCCTACTAATTACTGCCCGTCACTGCCCGTCACTGCCCGTCAGGAAATTAGCCTTCCAATTACTGTAATCAGTCGATATTTCAATACCAAAGACCAATTATATAATAGAAAGCTACAAAATAAGAGTCTGTTTACTCCAAATGCCCGAGTCCTGTCTCAGAACTAACGTGAATATTGGAGCGCTAAGTTCTCTACTCGACGGGCAGTGATGATAGGCAGTGTTCGGACATCGATTACGATCAGCGTTGCCACTCGTTCGCAAATCAACGTTGTTGGGGTATGGGACGACAATTTTGTTTGGTTGTATAGTAAGTAATGTTTTGATATGAGATATCAACTGATTACAGTCATTGAAAGGTAAATTTCCCGACGGCAGTGACGGGCAGTGGTCGGGCGTCGACGGGCAGTATGCATGGCCAATGGTGATGCATGTACGATCACACCATGGAGGTAGGAAGAGACCTCCATGATCACACGATTAGCGTTGCTACTTCGAAAACCAACATTTCGTTCGGATCTTGGAATATTATTTCGTTCGTTTTTACAAAGAGTAGTGGTCTTTGGTATTGAAATATCGACTGATTACAGTAATTGGAAGGCTAATTTCCTGACGGGCAGTGACGGGCAGTGACGGGCAGTGACGGGCAGTAATTAGTAGGACCCCATTCACAGACGCAACGACGTTTATATGCATGAAAACAATAGAACACGAATATATTTGCATAAGTGTGTACAACGAACGCTTTGGTTTTTGATTCGCGTTCATCACGTTCCGGCATCACGTCCAAAACGTCAACTTCAAGTGAAACTGACCAGTGCCAGGTAAATACTTAAACTGACAGGGCAAGTTATATATCAGGTCCAGTTGACTTTGGTTCGGGGTCGAGTTGACTTGGGTTCGGGGTCGAGTTGACTTGGGTATGGGGTCGAGTTGACCGGGGTCGAGTTGACGCGGGGTCGAGTTGACCTGTTACCCTCGGGATGACACGATGCACCTCAATAAATCGACCAAGGCATCGGATTTGGATTAACCGTGGTCAGCCAAATATGATGACCGAACGACTAGGGTTGACACAAAAGGATATTAGGGTTCAAAACAACTTGAAGCAAAACCGAGAGCTACAGCACTGCACTGCAGCTAATTACGGAGGTATCCTACATGTAGCTGCAAAATTGTAGCTCTACGGTGAGGCAGTCGGTGATTTTTGGTTTTTTCGACCTCACTCACCAGTAGTGCTACAATGCCGATGGCCCTGTACTAGGTAGCGTTCCAAATAAGCGCGTGCACATGGTGCGGCATTTTGGTATGAAATCCTACATATTTACTGCATTTGGTCGTACCGATTTATAACTACTGCAGTCTAAACACTATACTGCACTAACCTTGTCGTTTATGGGGTTTTGAATTTGTTCAAACACGTCGATCACGTTCCGAAAACATTTCTTGGAGCAGGGGTAGCGCTAGGATTTCAAAGTTGTTAGCCACAGATTCCTTGCGTGGCGAATTTGTCATATATCTTGTTAGCCACACACAACTTTCTTTAGCCACACACGTTTTTTACAAAAAAATCAAAACAAAAATATTTTAAGGTCTCACCTTGTTTGAAGTGCCATAGACTTCACATACAATCCACCCCCCCCCCCTACCTCTTGTCAGACAAGGACTTTTTGAACGCAACTGCTTGTTAAACTTCTTTAAAAAAAATGGTGCAGTTCATTTTCTGTGATGAGGAATCCTAGCAACCCATATGATTCAATTAGTACAACCATAGAGGTATAAACGTTTGTGCAACACATACATACAATTGCAGGGCTTCTTTTGAACTGCAAGTATGTTTAGAGTGTGGAGTTGAAGACAAAAACAGTTAACTTATTTTTTATTGATTAAATTTGGTGTTTGGACCAACTGACATTAGTTTGATTCACGTACGTACAACATATGCTTTCTATAACTTGCCTTGATTCACAGGGACTGTACTTGATTTAATCATGGAGGTAGTAGGAGCTCCTACTACCTCCATGATTTAATCGTGTCTCGTACTCATACTGTGTTAGTCAATCTGTTTTCAAAGGGATCACTTATTTTGACAAGCATACCAAAATCGGTCTTTAGATAAAATGAAAGTATTGAGATAAAAGTTTCATGCCCAGTTTATTTCAGTTAAAAAATATGGTGTTTTCAGTTTGAATCGAACTCACGAAATACGGTTTCCAGTCACCTCGTGGAGATGCAACAGACACACGTAAGACTACGACGCGACGTAGGAAGTATGTCACGATGTCAACAGTAACAACATATATTGTTAACAATCTAGGTCAACCGTCATTGCTCTCTCGCTACAGGCTGGAGGCCACGATATCAACAGTTTGCATGAGCTTATCTATTGTAAGTCGCTTGAAAGTTAACAAAATACTCTTCAGTTTAACTGACATCTTACAAATTTCTTCATCGTGCACATTGAAAGAAAACCTAACCACGGGGACCGGAGCGTTCAGCGTCACGCAATGATGTCCATGCTGCCATCCAACACAACGTTCAATCGCAATCAACTTGGCTAGCAAATCGCTCCATTTTTCCATAGAATTCCATTTTTCCAAAAAGTTGTAAAATCTACCGTTTCAATCACTCAGAGCTGTACATGATATAATCATCTTCTGGTAGCGGAAAAGCTATCATATAAAGGTCTCTCGACTATCGTTGAGTGCATGGCAACGGGGCCGGCCGCCGACCTGATTAAATATTCACGTAAATCACTGACCCCTTCTCGGAAAGTTCGCATAAATTACTGGAACTCTCAATTGTTAGGGTGGATGATGTCATTATTTTAGTCCTTATATGGTACTAAGGTGGGTTCAAAGGGTAAAAGAAAAGCTCTATGGCTTGCTGAGTTTGGCAATGCGTACCTTAGCTTGACAGAACGCATAGTACGCAACCACTGTCCGGTATCGTAAACCGATGTGGCGCTGAAAGCGAGAGTATAGTTGCATGGATTTCGTCACCTGAGAGTACCGCATCGTCCACCGTGAATTTGACCGGGGTCTTTGAGTTTGAGGCCAATTCGCCACACTTTCATTAGCGTGGCGAACCAAGAAGACATTTTATTCGCCATCTGCACTTTGTCGCATTTTGCGAATGTGGCGAGCGTTAGTGCGACCCCTGTGGGAGCCACCATTACCAATTGCTGGTAATGGCGGCTTCCAGAAACATGGATGCCCCACGCTCCATGTGCGACGGGCTTATTTGGAACGCTACAGGGCCATCGGCATTGTAGCGCTACTGGTGAGCGAGGCTAACAAGATATATGACAAAATCACCGACCGCCTCACCGTAGAGCTACAATTTTGCAGCTAGGAGCCTGGAGGTATCCTTAAACAGCCCCTTCCATGTTCAACTACTTTCACATTCTAGTGTTCACCGACCCAGTTTGTGAAAACTTCTCCACCTAAGGTTTGTTGTTGAAGGTATCCATCCCTGTGTTGACTCTAAGGGGAAAAATATAATTTTCAAGTTTGCAAAAACATGACAATGAAAATTTTTCTCACGCCAAGAGTTTTTAAAATGAGCTCCAACAGATGGTAGATCAGAAACAAAATTTTAAAGATTTCAGAATATCTAAGTCCCTAAGGTACATTATGGTACCTTAAAGGCGGAGCCTCCCTATAAAAGGACGCCAAGGTATGGAGGCGTTCATTGTGTAAGTGGACACCAATCAGGCAACACGCGGGCACACGCTCCAGAAAATGCCACTTTTTAGTTTTCCCCGGCCGCAAAAACACAGACAGACTGCCAAGCGGTCAGCGTGAAGTTGCTGCCGATCGAACTCTGTGGTTATATTCAAAGTCTAACGCGACTGGAAGACAATTTATTAGGAAATTCGAGCGTTTGTGGTGGGGAATCAATGACCGTTGGCGATTTGAACCGACCGTCTATCAAAAGCTTGCATAAACTCTGTTTGCAGGATTAGCAAAATGTGACAAAAGGTTGAGATCGGTTTGTGTAATTAATGTTATAGAAATCAAACATCATACTGGCCATGTGTTTGACTGGAAGGAGAACTCCACTAATGCGAGAACCTGGGATTGAAAAGTGCGGCTTTAAGTTCTTGAACAAAATAAATTGTAGGCATTGAGTTTCAAGCAAACATGCTGTATAATTTCCAGTAGAGACAGCTGAATACCGAGAGAAGTTTGGATTCAACTCTGAGTCTCCAGTACGGCTGATCAAACCCAGCTGAACTCACCATATATGTTGTCTTGCAGTGTGAGAATCCTGGACGATGACATTTCTTTGGAGTCGTTTGCACCCAAAGTTGAGGACATTGAGGAGGCGCCATTCCAGGACGAGGCTCCTCTGGTTGTCGGCATGATTGATGAAAGACCGGAAGAAGTCATCCAGTTTGAAAAATACCAAGCAGGAGATAAATGGAAACAGATGGGACGGAGAGAAGGCAAGTTGTTCGATTTCATTGCGTTGGGGAATCTTGTAGTATTTAATAAGCAGGATAGGTTCTGTCTGACCTTTTGATTAGGCAAATCAATCAAAAAAGAAACATCAATGATAGAAATAGGTTGATTCTCCATTTTAACCAACAGAGCAGTTAGCTGTATATAAATGACATCATTGTTTACTTATTAATATGCAAAAGAAAACACATCCACAAATTTAGACTAGATATTTCAAAATTCGGCGCACAAGAATGATGAAAACGACTTCATTGCTGACTGAAAATTTTACAATGTTCACTAGAAAAGATATTGATGGCTCAAACTACAAGCTCACACAACAGTCATGCATCCAACACTGACAAAATTTGTCTGCATTTCTGGCAGCAGTGTCCGATGTCACGTACCTGCAGCTATATTTAGTAACAAACCTACAACCATGAAGAACCCTAATCTCCCCTGATTCACTGTGAACAGGTCCATACTTATCATTGATAACAATGGGTTTCAGTCAAACCATTTTGGTGAAGGGGTTAATCCACCTGTGAAAGTGCTTGTTTTGAGATGTGTTCTTAAAACCAGTGTTTCATATTCCATGTTGAATCCTGTTTGCAGATTCTCTGTTTGGGTACACCGCTGCATGTATGCCATAAAGTGTGCATGTAGATTTATCGATACAAACAAAGAGTTCAGATTATTATGTGACACATATGTTAGTACATCTACCCCCAGAAGTGTCCTTTTAACCCTTTCTCCCCATTTCTTTATATGGAAGTCCAACTTTGTCTCAGAAAACAAATATACTTGGGACAAACCATGATGGTGAAAGGGTTATTATTGATGTACGCTCATGTGAATATGTCTGCACATATTTTTGTCATTCTTAGTATTTGTTGGTCAAATTTTGATCTGTTATCAGAAACAGCAATCTCAACAAAATGTGTAATTCTGATTTGGTCCACAGAGGCAATATCAGACTCACCCTCAACCAGGCGACGTCATGATTCTGACAGCGACCAATCACCAGTCAGAAAAAGTCACCGACAACGCCATGATTCAGATGACGACATGTCGCCACCAAGGAGAACCAGACATGACTCAGATTCTGATCTCTCGCCTCTGAGAGGAAGATCTGATAAGAAAAAATCCAGACATGACTCATCTGATTCAGACTTATCACCTCCCAGAGCAAAAACTAGCCAATCAAAGTCCTCTGCCAGGAGGCAGAGACATGATTCACATTCAGATTCGGATCCTGACCTCTCACCACCAAGGACTCATTCTGGAAGCAGACTATATGACTCGGATCAGTCTCCGCCGAGACGTTCACAACAAAAGTCAGATCACAAATCCAGGAATAGTGATTCAGATCAATCACCTCCAAGGAAAGGGAAAACGCGCCGGAAAGGAAGGCACGATTCGGACTCTGATCAAAGCCCTCCACGGAAACACTCGCTTGGAGGGGATTCTAAGAAGCCAACGAAGACACTGTCTGGTAGCAAAGCTGGCCTCTCCGACGCAGCGACGTTGAGAAGAGAGAATGAAGAAAGGAGGATTCGAGAGAAGGAAATGTTTGCCAAGATGTCTCAGGATGTGTCTGGACAAGACGCAGGTACAGTTGTTTGCATCAGTGGTTCACGTGGTGTTGTTCTTTCTCAGTGTGCCTGAGAAATCATGGTACGTAAAAACCTGTATGGAAATACATGTATTTTCAGTTGGCATTTGTACACGTGTTCTTGTTTGTACCATGGTCAAGTTAAACCCAGAATTTGAATGGTCAATGGTACAAAAAAAATCTATGGGCACAATCATGCACAGAAATACATGCTTTTCCATGAGCGTTTGTACACATGGTTGGTTTGTACCGCCATTACATGATCTCTTGGGCACACTTGGTCAGTTGAACACCACATGTCTATTTTATTCTGGAGTACAAGCATTGGAATTTTTACACAGCAATAATGCCAATTGGATATTGGAGAAAAGAAATAATTTTGTGAACATTATGAATATTTGGACCCTGAAAGAGTGCACCCAAACGACCACAATCACCATTGGATACAAAAGGGATGGGCCGAGCCAAAGGTGGGGAAAGGGTTAATGCCTGTTTATGAATGCTATTAACCAATCACAAGACAGCAATTTTACAAGTGCACTCTGCTTTCTATAGAGTAATTGTGTAAGAACCACTTTCCAGCCACAATAACTACCAGCATATGAGCTTAGGCTGGTGCATGTCCTCATCCTTGTATGTTGGCTTGACTAGTTTAAACTGTCAGTTGGACTACATCCGAAGTTTTACCTCATAGCATATAACCATGACTTGATACAGAATAAACAGTGGTTTGAAAAATGCAAGACAATTGTCTCTTTGTCACTAATGAAGGCTATATCATAGTTGCTCCTTTAACCCTTTGCACCCTGACCCCCTGGTGACCTATGACATCATACAGAGATTTTATTCCGAGCCAGGTTCAAAGGGTTAACATTGAAACTGGTTACTAATATAACTTTATGGAAGTGTAAGTCTGTACCTCAGAGCGTCAGTCTCATCACCATCTCTCACTTCACAGAGACTGTATATCGTGACAAGGGAGGACGGAAGAGAAACTTGAAACTAGAGAAGATAAAAGAGCGGGAGGAGGAAGCTAAGAAAGCTGAGGAGGTGGAGAAGTACATGGAGTGGGGACGAGGGTAGGTACAGATTTGTTGTTGGACCATCAGTTATGCATTATTTCTAGACTTTGAAATGTTGCACTGTAAATAGCTGTCAGGTTTTATTTAAACAGTTTTATATTTCACATAATTGGGATTCATATACAAGAGTCAGGTGTGTCTCTGTCAATTTTACTTTCGTGGTTGTGATTGTCCCAACTCTTTGGTGAAATTTTGAATTTTGAAAGGACCAGTATGTTATTTCTAGTATTGCAACCTGAAGACTGGATTAGCAACTCTTGAAAACTTCTTCAAATTTTCTGGCAAAGGTGTTTTATTCATTTATTGGTACATGTACATCAAAGCAATATATCGTTATCAGGAGAGCCAGGACCAGCTTTGCACTCGTCAAAATTATAAATGATTGACATTTTGGTGGACTGAGTTTAGTTTGTTTGACTTGAGTACATGCATGAATTCAACAAGAATTCATTGCTTTTTGTGAAGGTTTTGGTAAATGAATAGATTATTTAGCAACCCTGTTTCTATTTCTGTTGTCCCCTAATAGGATTGTGTTGATAAATCATCGAGAACAGCGTGATTAACATGACAGTTGAAAGTCCAGTGAAATTATAGGTACTACCCTGAACAAAAACAACACCATCTTGTTTATGATAGTTCGTGCCTTGAAAATGAAATGTGTAAGATTTTGCTGAAGCTTTCCTCAAGTAAACTTTCATCCATTCTATTACCATATTGAAAATAATACTCAGGGGTCATCTTGTAAATTTTAGTATTAGAGACACAAATCTCCCAGCATTTACGGATGTTTTGAATTAAGAAATGGTCATTATTCCTGTAATAACTCTACAGGGAAAAATTGAATTTTCAATTTTCGCAAAACTAAGATGGTGAAAAGTTTACTCACTCCACAAGCTTCTAAATGAGCTCCCACAAGGGATAGCCCAAAACAGTTTTGGGAAAAATTGAGAGTCGGAATATCAATCCCCAAGGCGCACTGTACCATGATGTACATTGTATTATGTGTTGTCCATTTGCATCCTAGTGTGGCACAGACCAAGACAGCCAGGGACACGGCAGAGGATCACGTCTATGAGATGTCCAAACCATTGGCTAGGTACAGAGACGACAAAGATCTGGATGAAATGCTGAAAGAGAAAGACAGAGAGGGAGATCCAATGCTGGCTTTCTTGAAGAAGAAACAAGCCAAGAAAGCCGAGAAGGCGGGCATTCCTGGTAAGATGTGAAACTTAACTTTTTTGCAAATACAGCGTGCCACAAATGCACATTGTAGCTGTAGCATGGCTAGTTTTGCAATACATATTTATAGACTGGAAGATCAGTTGCGTGAGGTAAGACTGAAACTTTCTTCTAACGAATGGTACAGCCTTGCCTCAAGAGATGGATCTTCCAGCCCAATTGTGTCATCAGTTGATGAAATAGAGTTAACATCAAATCACAAATTGCTGTACTTTGTTTACCATGATAGATAAGTCAGTATGTTGCAGCAAAGTTGGGCTTTTATTTTGTGCATCAAGATTCATGTATGACTCCCGGACATCGGTCCACTGTAGAGGCAGCACATGGTGACACCAAGCACTCTCATTACAGAAGTGCCATCCCATAAGCCAGATGAACATGAGTATTTATCAATCGTACATGCTTTCTTTACTTTTTCCGTTTCCACCAGAGAAACCAAGATACAAGGGACCAGAACCACCGCCAAACAGATTCAATATCTGGCCTGGATATCGATGGGATGGTGTTGACAGATCAAACGGGTATGAGAAGAAATGGTTCCAGAAAAAGAACGACAAGAAAGCCATGACTGAAATAGCGTACAAATGGAGTATAGAGGACATGTAAATACAGACCTGTGTCAACTATCCACAGGACTCATTTCACCACAAGAGGGCAGTGTTAATGTGCTTTGTGCCCATACAGCCACTAGTTCTTTGAGATGGATTGTTTGCAATCCTGTCAGAGCTGTGTGAATACATTGATGTCAGACATTATCCCTATCATCACCATGGTTTGGCCCAAACCCTTTGTTAGCAATGGTGATAGTGGATCTACTTACAGAGAATTGGGGGTGAACAGGTTAAAAAATTGTGGATGTCTTTGCTGCAGTACCAGGTGTGATTACATCATCATGTCACGGGCAAAGATTCCAGAATGTGACAGGTTTCTTTTTACCATGAACCAGAATTTGTCCAAATGGTATTTTTAAACGAGAATTGGTGCCCTGAAGAATTGGAATTACAATAATACTGAGAATCTTCCAGTTTTGAGATATTGGCTGTTATTGTCAGTGTTTTCTGAAAGACCATTAGAATGGTATGGTGACCCTTTGTGCATCAAGAGGAGACAAACTACAATTCTTAGATATTCATCATGTTTGCCAATTTGAACGAAATCTGCATAGTACAGTTGGTAAAATTCAATTGATGTAAAGACCAAATGTTGCCTGAAGTCTGACAGAGAAGAGATTCAGCATCTCAATCCTTCCCACCAGAGCAGGAAATAACTGCCTTCATGCCTGTCCAGGGCAGGTGATATTTTACAGTTATCTGTCTGACTGACAGGTAGAAATAATCAACAATGTTTTGTGTGCTGATATCAGAGGCCAGGTATACTGGCTATATTACAGTATGCAAGATGATCATCAGTACAGGTACTGTTTTGCACAGGCAGCCAACTCACAGTGACTCTGCCCGGATGTCTGGTTGTTATTTTCCGTGCGTTTCCCGCACTGCTTCCATCCCCATCTCTGTTCAAAGTGAATCGTCAGAAACAGTCACACTTCATCGACTAGCCTTTCCCACGTTATATGAATACAGTGTCTCTACATCTGCTGAGTTGGTCCGTACCTGTACATGTGTACATGAAAGGATTTTGATTTGAATGTCAAGGCCCTGTTATGCGTTACACTGTCTTCATGCATTTTGCTAATTACCAATGAAATACCAATCTGATCTGGTCTTCGGATAAATGTTTTTTTCCCGTTATGAAGCCATGTTATCTTTGAAAATGTCACTCTTTTAATCCTTAGCAATGTATTCAGGTTTATTGGATTGTTCAAAGTGCTTGTGTACTCACTTGCATCAGCCATGAATGACTTGCGAACCAAAAATTAGTTGTAAAAATCTATGTTGTACGTTCATCACCAATGTTTGAAAAACACTCTATGGTCACAATTTGGTAAGCAATTTTATGTAAGTTGCATTTGATTTTAAACCGTCTCTTTGATAAAAATGCCAAAAGATACAGCTGATTGGGCTTTAACAGTTCTGAAATTTCATGTGTCTGAAAATAGAAAAAAGACAAGTTATTCTGACAAAAAATCAATGCTCTATTAAACATGAAATACTGCCAGAAAATGTAGTATTTTTGGTTTCAAATAGCGAATATTAGCATTTTTTATTACAAAATAACACATAATTTTGCTTATAAGTATTGTAACCCTGTCTTATTCATTGAAGTAGTCATTCTTATCATCCTTGAAATGTACAACATGAAATCATACCTTCCAAGGGGATATCGCTACATCATCTATGTGGCTAAATTTTGTCACATCAATTTTGTTTATAGCTGCAAAGTTAAAGTGCTATACATAACGAAGGCAATGTTGAGTCTGGATAAGCTGTCTGTCATTTTCACATAATATGTGTAAAAATGGGAAAAACTTGCAATGTTTATGCTTGTGCATGAATAAAGAAGTCTGATATTTTTTTAAATTTTGGTATGACTGATGTATTTATTCTTTGATTTCTGACCGACTTTAATAACTTGATCCATGCCGGTCGAACATGGAATTAATTTTCCATATAATAGACCCAGAGTTTGGCCAGGCTCTTCAAAATCATCAAACACTCGTGTCTTATATCTCTCTGACTTCCAAATTTATGTTTTGGTCAAATATTTTACTAGACATGACAAACATTAATGCCATTTGAAATCAAGAAGGGGTCACCGTACCAAGTTTGGTACCAGATAAAATAACCGTGTATATTCCAATGAGCTTAAATGCTGGCCAATCTTTGTGTCATAATAGATTGTGTGCAAATGTACACACATTCATTCTCTCTCTCTCTCTCTCACTCTCTCTTTCATGGCCTACAGTAATACACTGCAAAAAGGATTCAGTGTCAGGGGATGTAAAACCTGCTTTTCCCAAGTTTCTGTTTTTTTTAAAGGCCAACAAACATAACATGAAACAAGGTAAAAACAAAGTAGTGACGAGAAAGAGATGCAAGGATGGTGATAAATGTTTTCTGTTGACGTCATTTTTACAATTCATTAAATCAATATGTTGAGACACAGGATTTTACTTTGCTTCATCAAATTTCAACTTAATAGATTGACAGAATTAAACCTCTTGGTTAACTTTATTTCCAAGATTTATCCATGAGTGAGGTTTCTATCATTTTTTCAACTATTTCTTGAAAAATGAAGGAAAATGTTTCAATTTTTGTAAAGATCCCAATCCCTGTGTTCTTAACTTGTGATATTGACTGATGACGACATTTTTAAAATACTGGATACAACAGAAGTGAAAGTTTTCTAACGCCTGGTTTGCATGTCCAAATTTTGGATCAATAGTGCCAAAGCAGCATAGTTATGAATTGAAGAAAAATTTGCATCACTTTTGCTGAGTGTCAAGGACAAGAAACAAATCTTTACTTTGTTCTGATAATGGTTGTAGGAAAAGTGGAAATTTATGAAGTACATAGGTCTATAAAGCAATGCAGACTTTTTCCTTTGGTTCATTGTTTGTCAAGGATTGGCATACAACAACAGTCATCCTGCTGATTTTGTCATATTGGGTTATTTCAATGGAAATTTTTGTAATTTGGAAATTTGGCATTGGTCGAGCGCCCTCTTACGGTACGTGACGTAAAAAGTATTGGCCACTTTCCTACCTCCCCTGTATGTGAATGGAATCAACTTCTCCGCAGGTCAAAGGTCGAGTAGTAAAGGACAACATGGCGAACCAAGTACCGCAGCGTGAAATGGGGCCTTTGGTGGGAGCGGTTGACCAGGGCACCAGTAGTACACGATTTCTGGTAAGTACCGGGGATGCACAGACAGCATGCAATTTGTCACTGATGATTATTTCAATTGACACACTTCGGTTTGGGTTTGAATTGATGAAATCATTCGACGCGACGGGACGGAGAAAATTGCCGGGACGCGCACGCGTAACTGAAATCAATGGTCAGGTTGATGTATGTACAGGGGTGAGATTGATTAGTTGAAAGTACTTGCATTGCAAGTTGCAATCGTACGAGCGATGCATTTGGTCGAAATGGGATGTTTACCAACAGGTTTTCTAAATGCATCAACATTAATCTCACCACGGCAGCCACGATCTACATACGGGATCATCCACACACAGTTCATCTACACCTCGACTTTCTCTTTCACATCAGACGCCGGTGTCACTCTCTCAAGGTCACGTCCCCGGGTCACGTCAATACTTTCTGTTGAATGCAGACGCTAGACGTTTCGAGGCCGTTGTCGCCGGCTTTGTATAGACATTAACGTACGAGACAGGTGGTATGGACAAGAGGGCCAGGCTTCTCAAGCAAATTCGTTTAAGAAGAACTCGTTCTACCAAATTAATTATATCATGGAGGTAGAAGGAGAGACTATATATTAAATCCAGCTTGTGTACATCCATGATCAAATCGATTTTCGGCCATCAAATCATCGTTGATAACACAGTCCCCTCTTGTTAATGGATACTGTGATTACAAGTCCTTAGAGAGGATAGAGTCCTATTAATTAATTTGGTCTGTGATTAAAAATGAGTTCCATGGTGGTGAAAACGTAAACTAATGTGGGGTTGCTACCCTAATTACAAAAGGTCATTTTATACATAAGTCAATTATTAATTTATCGACAGGATGTTGCCAAACATTTTTGCATTCTATTATAACACTAACTGATTATCACGTTGTGTACCACATTTCATTAACGATACCACCAAGTGTCAATGAATTGTATTACAACACTGTGAGATCAACATCTGTATGAAGTTTCATGTAATTGGATTAAGCGTTTCTGGACATATCACTCTAATTAGGAAAGTTCATTAAATATGTAAATTAGATGTTAATTATCATGACACTGCAAAGTGTTTTTATTCAATGTTAAAGCAATGTGAGCTCAATATCTGTACCAAGTTTCATCAAATTTGATGAACCATTTCTTGTCATATCAGCTTAATTACAAAAATTCATTAAGTATGCAAATCAGCAGTTAATTGACATAATACTTCCACATATCTTTGCTTGCTATTAAAACTACTGGAAGATCAACATCTGTACCATGTTTCATCAAATTTGATACAGCACTTGTAGACATATCATACTAATTATGAAAGTTCATCAAATATGCAAATTAGTAATCATTTGACATGACACTGCTTAATGTCTTTGTACAGTATTACAGTACTGAAAGATCAACATCTGTACCAAGTTTCATCAAATTTGATGAACCATTTCTCGTCATCAACTTAATTACAAAAATTCATTAAATATGCAAATCAGTAGTTAATTGACATAATACTTCTACATATCTTTGCTGGCCACAACACTACTGGAAGATTAACATCTGTACCATGTTTCATCAAATTTGATGTAGTGGTTCTGGAGATAGCCTACTAATTAGGAAAGTTCATTAAATATGCAAATTATCACTTAATTTGCATAACACCGCTAAGTGTCTTTGTGAACTTATATGAGACTATGTGCTAAAGATCTGTACCAAGTTTAATCAAATTTGCTGCAGTATTTCTAGACATATCATCCTAATTACAAAAATTAATCAAATATGCAAATTAGCAATTAATTGATTCAATACTGACATATGTCATTGTGTGCTATTAGAGCTCTGTGTAACAAACATCTTCACAAAGTTTAATGAAATCTAGTGCAGTCACTCCCCTTACCGAAATTTTAGGCCTCCGGCAAACTGTTACTGCAAATTTGCCGCAAGCTTTGCAGTAAATTTGCAGCAAACTATTTGCCGCAAATATGCGGGTGGTTCAT
>LD345165.1:5133-38827 GCA_001465055.1 Ptychodera flava | reverse complement strand
CTACCTGCAAACTTCTGCAACTCCTTCCTGCAAGCTATATGCTTGCTGCATATTTGCAGCAAACTTACGGCAAATTTGCAGTAGAAATAATTTTCGGTAAGGGTCTAGAAACAGCTCTTTTTCAAAAGTCATTGTCAATGACACAGTCCCTCCTTTTTCAATAAAATGGCTGTCACAAGACCATATTGGATTAGAACGCAAAACAAATTAATTTACATATGTATGATATAAGGAATAACCCTTGTACCAGTTTGAATGAAATCGCTCCAGGCATCATTGAGATATCTGCGTGAATGGATACACGCATGTACATATGCACGCACGGACATGACCAAACCTATCAGTCCCTCAGACGGTGTCCGTGGGCACTAAAAATATTGCAAGGCACGATGCTGTACATTTACTACATGTGTAAAATTTTGGTTTTTTGGGTCATAAATATTGGTGGGTGGAGGGACTGGTATAAGTAAAGCATATTTTCACATCAAGGAAGCTCTATTACTATTCCCATGATCACATTTATTAATGATATTGAAAAATTAAAGACAAAAACTCAAATGTTTGTGAAGTTTTCTTTCCTGGATAGGAATTATTTTTGCATTCAGGCAAAATCATTTGAACCTGTTGGACGTGTATTAAATTTTGCAAATTAAAAGCACTCTTTTCCAACAAACTAATTTCTATCACCAAAGTCTGTTACATTACATATGCAATGATTTGTAATGAAATGTGAAGAGTCAAAGCTATAGAAAAATCTCATGAATTCAAATACCAAAATTTGTAAACTGTTATTTTGCAATGACCATTAGAAAAGCAGAATACAGCTCTTGACTTTGTTGGTGACGTTTACAAGTGAAACTAGTAATATAAACCGTGTGAACTGCATGGTAAGTGAGTTTGATTCAAGCTGCTTGACTAAAGGGATAACCTTGTTGTGTGGAATTTTTCCTCAGGGGTTGAGCGAATCCAATCTGTGTTTGTGGTCGTCAGGACTGATATCAGATTATCAATGAAATAATTTACAATCCAGTGATTCTACAGGCACACAAGGCTACTTTGTTGGCCCTGTTTTCATTGTTGTTGGTTTAAAGTGCAGGGCTGTTTACAGCTTTGTTTTATCAATGAGATTGATTAAATTGATAAATCTTCAAAGGAGAAAAAAACAACACCATGTAAATAATCAATGTCAAAAAGAAATAATGGGACAACTTTGCATTGAGTGCTACAACTATCAAGCAGTTGAATCCAAAGGTTTAAGTCGGAAATATACAGTCCAGGAACACATACCTACGACGTGCACACCCCTACCACTGCACAAGAGTTGAATTAACCTTGGGGGAGTTAGCTGGGTGTGTGACCATTGAATAACTGTGATAGGGCTTTTATGTCCAATCTGATAACAAGGTTGACAGCAAACAATAAGAAATCACAAATCAGATCACAGTACCTTGGCATACTGTAAATAGAGGTCAAAATGATTTAAACTCATGGTACACAAAGATCAAACCATTTCAAAATATTGGAGATGCAGGATAACCTATGGGAGGGTCATTAGATTTTGTATGCAAAGTAGTAACATAACCAGTACCAGGTATCGCCATTCAGGAGAAAGCGTTTATAGATTTTTTCAGCTGATATTTATTGTGGTAGAAACACTAAAACCATTAATTTGTTCAGAGTATCGGTTAACTGATTTGCAGTGTTTTACAAACAACTTGATGTGAAACATTAACTTTAGGTTTCACATTACATATTAACAGATTGTTATTTAGTACATGAAGCAACAGGTATGCTTCACAAGTGATGTGAAGTTGTGCTTTCTCGTAATATACATCTTGAAAGGTGAAGTTTTAAATTTTATGTTTTGCTCTGTCAAGGAAGCTTTAAATTATTTTGTTTCCATAATTAAGAAAAAAATAATTAGTCTACCCCTCAAAAGTTTTATCCAAGGAGAACATTACCATGAAAATTAATATAAAATAAAACACAAATCTACTTGTTGATATTTGACCATTGGTAAAATAATTAGGTCTCTTTTCAATTTTAACTTTTCTGTGCAAACAACTTCAAGAAATGCCAAGGCAAAGACAAGGGTATAGCATGACTCTTACTTAGCTGCTGGAAAAAATAGGAATTTTTGATTTTCACAAAAACTAGATAGTAACTGAGTAAAAAAATTAATGACTGGTGATATTGTAGCACTGCGGGTACACTGAATAAATATAATGCTTTCAACCCATTTACAAGTACAGAGGTCCAACTTTGACCAAGACAACAGAAAGAGTTATACTGAAATTGGATTGTGAGAGGTTGGTAGTGAAAGGGTAGGTGAGTGTGTTAATCACCGCAGATCAGTCAATATTATCCATTACTTGGACAATAAAGTCATCACTGTACACAGTTACACATTTTGCAATTTGTATGGAAGTGAAAATAATTAGATTAGTGTGTATGAATTGAAATGACGAAGTGAGTGTTTAATTGCATGAGGGAATAAATGCATTCATGTAGCTGTGACAGATCTGATGTCATGATTGGTGGATACTCATTTGGAATATTTGTGTTCTTGTTTTTCACAAAGTATTCCTTTGCTTTAAGGTAGAATGCGCCTTGAAAGTGAAAGACTTAAACTTTTGCTCAAACTTTCCTCAATGAATCTTTCAACCATAGTCTTTCAAAATCCAGAATAGAAATCGGAGTCAATGTGCAAGGTTTGGTACTAGAGAAATAAATTACCCAAGATTTAACTATATTCGAAATTCAAAATGATGGCTATTTCTGTGTTAACTCTATGGAGAAAAATAAAATTTTCGATTTTCAAAAAAACTAAGATGGTAAAATTAATCTTACACCAAGAGCTTTAAAATGAACCCTCACAAGTGGTATATCAGAAAAGAATTGTAAAAGTTTGAGAGTCTGAATATCTGTCCCTGAGGTGCGTTCTACCTCAATCACACATGCAAGTGCCGGTATTTGATAGAAGCATTCATTGTCTACCACAGAGTCAATATACATGTACTATGTTGTTAGTCAGTCTGCATCTATGATATGTTTACTTTGTGTACAATTAAATATGAACATGATATCTTTCATAATTCTGAAAAAGTTCAAGAATAAAATAAAAATTAATTTGCATACATCTTCACTCTCCGTAAGATTTCAGTAAGTTGCGTTACGCATGTATGAACTAACATTACAGATGACAGTTTTTTTGTCAACCATCACTTTTCCATTTAGTGATCTTCAATAAAGTCTCAGAGGTGGCCATCAAGATTACAGCTTATCTCCTATACAGAGTAATGTTGCATAATATCTGAAAGTCATAATCCAAGTTCATGTGTAAATCAATGAAACAGAACTGGTCCGTGTATTCTCTTCACACCAGTCAAGGACATTAGTCACTGTCTAAATTCCCAATTCCAACACAAGTTACCACCATTTTAATTTCAAGGTGAATGTTGATCAGTATGCCATCTGTTGGAAAATTCTTCTGTTGGAAAAAATTGGAAATTTAGTTTGCGGTTTGAACATGTCGTAAGAATGTAAAGCCATCCATTTCAAAGGTAAATTCAAGAGAGTTCAGAGTTTAATCTTGTCACCGTATCAGCTTTGAAAATCTCCCAGCATTTTATAGGGTGCTGCTAATACATACGTGTAAGTCCCACTAAGTAAATACATGTTTATGGCTACATGCATGTACAAGTGTTATTGACATTCTTTGGTAGATATGGCTAGTGGGTCTTTATCAGTGCTATTAAGGTTAAAGCGACGCTCCTTGTCAGCTAGCCATTCACTGTGTGCTTGTAACCTCTATGAACTGATGTTTAAACTCTTTCAAAAGTGGTTCCTACCATTATGTAGGTTGGCATGTTGACATGTTTAGTTAGTTGTTTCAATTTGATGTTGCAATCTTATCATGGTTGTATGGTGACACAAAGTGAGAAAGCAACACTTGACTGTGTGATTTATTATCCTAATACATGTCATGGCCAAGACAGATTTGTTGGAAGAGAGAAATAAAGTTGCTAGCAGAAAGTATAAAGAAATTTCAAACATTTCTTTGATGCAGTCACACGCTGTCTTTACAAAATAGCTTTTTATGTGGATCTAACGTTACTATTTCTGTCAGGTAGGGGAGAGTGTGGCCATTGTTGAACAAAAAATACCCTCTCTAAAATGAAATTCATAGACTTTTTAGACCCACTCCTACTAATATTAACCTTTTGAGTGCTGTAATTTTTCCCACCAAAATTAAGTGCAACATTTTACCAATCTTTATGAATGTTTCTGTAATTTATTTGATAATTTTGAACCAAATGGACATCACATTTCATCGGCTACAGATTTTTATCAAAATTTGGAGAAAAATTTGAAAAAAATTGACTGAGGTATATTTCTAAAGGAAACAAAAATTGACTTTTGCACTCAAAGGGTTAAATTTTTCATACTGATTCCGTTCCACATGTGATTTTGCACAATACTGTACAACTGAGGGAAAATACAGCCAAAAAACAGAGTATGGCTACTTCTGAACAGGAGCCAATAAATTCCCAAGCTTGGGTGTAAAATCAGACCTGAATTGGTACGTGTCACACAGCTGTTGCGTAGGATAGCCATCCATCATATGCTGTTTTCATAGTAATATATTTCAAGTGTACCCTTATTGTGGAATGGTATGGTCCACTTCCAGTAGGCCGCTAGTCAATTTCAGTATAATGCTGTTAGTCTTACAGCATCCAAAACGTTATCCATCTTTGCTTGGAATATTACTAGAATCATATTTATTTAAAAAATAAGTTTGAAGAAAATGGAGAACATTAGGATGTAGGTTTACAGTGAAATCATTCCACACAGCTCTAGTCCAGGATACTTCTCTAAAAGACAGATTTTAAAAACAGTATTTACAAATTGAATGGAAATTTTACCACCGCTTGTCAATTGGGAACAAATCTCTGTTTGGGGGATGCTTTCGACATTTCCAATTCTGGCTTCTTTTAGAAAAGTTGTTGTTGTTGTATAGCATATTAATCGGTTTTTATTTTTATTTTACTTCTCAAAAAGTTAATATTCTGCTTCTAAACTGTGTATCTTACAGGTATTTGATGCCAAAACAGCTGAACTGATCACTTTTGAACAAGTTGAAATTGAACAGAAATTTCCAAAAGAAGGGTGAGTATCTCCATTCAGTTACTGAGTGTGACTCCCCCCTGCTTTGCAAGAATGGACTAATCCTCCCATAGGTATAGTGGTTAGGAATATGTTTTATTTTTCCACATATATGTTGATTATGAAAAGTCAGTTTATATTTTATTTATGATTTGCTTTACATAAATTAAAATAAAATCAGCTGAAGTGTATCTACTTCTTATTGTGTAAACACCTTTTGTAAGAAGTCTGACATTTTCAATCGCTAATTACGCTTAAAAGATTCGTTTGCCTTGACACAGCTGTGAAATTTAGGGAATAGGGTTAATATAAATGGATTGACAGTTTTGATGTTGTGATAAATGAAGTAAACTGTAATTTTCCTCCCTAGTTGGGTTGATGAAGATCCCAAAGAAATTTTACAGTCCGTCTATGATGTCATCACCAAAGCAGTACAAAATCTCAAAGATTTGGACATTGATCCCGGCAAAATCCAAGCAATTGGAATCACAAACCAGAGAGAAACGACGGTAGTCTGGGATAAGACTACCGGAGAACCACTGTGTAATGCTATCGGTAAGAATGGAGGATTTCTCAAAATTTTTGTGAAAAAGTGCATTTGAAGGCATCTTTGGCAAGGGCTTAATTTTAGAAGCGTACTGATACTCAGCAGTAACTGTGTAACCTTGGGAGAAAGCTGTTTCACAAGCATATGGAAGCTTTTGTGATCAATTACCGTAGGTGATTCAACAAGTCATCACATTGAAACAAGAGTGATACATCTATCTGCAACAGTGATTTACTTTGGTCTCGAGTGATTTGAGAGTATCAACGTAGGGTCTTTTTGTGTGTAATGAAAATAGTGCATTTAATAATCATCGTAACAAACAGAATACTAGGGTATGTCTTCCTGGCAATTTACAAGTGTTTTTGAATAAAGAAAACACCAATTATATTCATAAGTAACGATTTTGTTTGACAGAAGATAAAGCTGAAATTTGTTAAAAACAGTGTACACCTGCACTGCTCGCATCAGCTGAACAAATCTTTACATTGATTCATCACGGGCTTTTACCTTAATTTATGTCCCTCGCAGACACTTGAAATGCTGTGTTTAACCACTACCAGATGTATTGTTTTTCCTCTGGCTCAAATACACGTAACCAGTAAATTTTACCAGGGTTTTCAAGGTCATGTAGCTACAGCTGTCTCTCTCTCTCTCTCTCTCAGCACAGCAGTGTAGTCCTATTAAAGTACAACAGAAGATTTCAATTTGAAATAAATGAGTAATAATGTGTGATGCCTGTCATTTCAAATCAAATAATGTATCTAAAGACTTGTCAATGCAAAGTTTAAATGAATACAATTGTGTATTTATCTCTCTCTTTCTCTCTCTCTCTCTCTCTCTCTCTCTCTCTCTCTCTCTCTCTTGGTTTGTCTTTCAGTGTGGTTAGACTCCAGGACAGGTCCAACAGTAGAAGCCCTGATAGACAAGGCACCGGGCAAAAACAAAGACTACCTTCAACCTCTGTGTGGTCTTCCACTCAGTACATATTTCAGTGCTGTCAAACTACGATGGCTTATGGACAACAATGAAGCAGTGCAGCAGGCAATAAAGGAAGACAGGTGTATGTTTGGAACGGTGGACTCCTGGCTTCTGTGGGTGAGTGGCTGATAACGTCAGCTTAGAGGGAGTTTGGTCCCATGAAAGTTTTGAGTTGAAGATGGCAGTAGTTCTCATTGAACTATCAATGTCATGTACACAGACAGCAAAACAGCAGCATTAGTCAAATTTCGATGAGGGAAGTGGTACTCACCATATTTGGCAAGGGGTACTCACCACATAATATTCTCCATTCTTTGGAGCATAATTTGCGGCAAGTTGTTAGAAAAAGTGGGTCATCAGCTTTTAATATTTATATAATACAAAACCTTTGAAAGTAACCACCCTATCAGTTGTTTTTTGGCCATACTCTGAATAGACAACCTAGAGGACGACACAGTATAATAAAATTTGACAAACATCACACGTTAATGTCTGTAACCACTCAGAAAATTATCATGTCTTCTTTTCTGTTTTTTTTTTTTCTGTAGAATATGACAGGGGGATTAAATGGTGGGCTTCACATCACAGATGTCACCAATGCCAGCAGGACAATGTTGATGAATATCAACACACTGCAATGGGATGACAAACTCTGCAAGTAAGTAGCGGAGGGGGTTGATGTGCGCCGTCTAGTGGCAGAACTTTGAATTTGCAACTAAAGTGTTCATGCAGTAAGTGTTTTTACTCAGCTGAAGAGACCTGCTTTAGTCAAGAACTGATTGAGAGATTTGTCATGGGTTACATGGTGTATCGTTTGAAAAATCAATCCATGTGTTTTCATTGATGAAAAGCTAACATTATAGATAACACATTCAATCAACGGTAATGAGATGGCAAGAGAAAGTCATTTTCACAGGAAAGATGAATTATAACTTTGCAAGTTCTTTTTCTCTGTTTTCAGATTTTTTGATATTCCAAAGTCTGTTTTACCTGAAATAAGAAGTTCAGCTGAAGTGTACGGAACGCTGAAAGGTGGACCATTGGCGGGTCTTCCAATCTCTGGGGTGAGTCTAGCTACAGTGTCAACGGTGAAGCAAAGGGGTGATACTCTTAACCAAGATGATGCAATAGACCAGAATCTCTGATTAACATTCATTTAATAGGATGTCTTTACTCATGAAACTCTCTCGAGAAACGTTGGTTTATAAAGACAGATATGACCTTTATGAAAGTGTATGCTTCTACTGTTTAGAAAGCTCCTATGGGTTTACTTCAAATACAGTCTCTTTGATGAAAATACTTAGAAATATCACTGTGAACAATTTATTATATGTCAGAAAGGTACTGTATGTTTAAAATTGTAATGATGTAATATGAATTACTATAACATTCAGTATAAACCCTTGAAAGCATGCATGTCAACTGTTTGTATAACACTATTAGATATTTCTGTTGACAAGTCAAAAAAAATCACTGCCGACTTTCTACATATTGCAGGTTTTAGGAGACCAGCAAGCAGCTCTGGTCGGCCAAACTTGTTTCACCAAAGGCATGGCAAAGAATACGTAAGTATTCCTCATGGTGTGTAACCTTTTCACCCCCCAGTTTCCTGTAAACAGGTCCATTATCATCATTGATGACAATACCCAGGACAGGATATCTTTTGTCAATCTCATGAAAGTGTCCATTCTTCTGTTGATCATAACTAACTTGTCAAGCTTCTGTAATCACAGAGCAGTTCAGTAAATTTCAGAGGGATTAAGTTTACCAGGCATATGGACAATTTTAAATATACAAAAAAATCTATGGGCCTAGGCTGGGTGGTCATTTTGGTCTTACAAATGCATAGTGTAACTAACAAATTAGTGGATGGATAGAAATTATGTTAGAAATTGTTTTATGTTTTTTATTAGCTCATATTTGGTTTTATATATAAATACCAAAAAGAGCTTATATGATGAGTCTGAGTGGCGTCTGTGTCTGTATATTTGTGGGTATGTGCGGATGTATGTCCGTCACACACAAAGGCTCCCATACCGCCAAAGCTACCATCTCAGTATTTGGTGTACAGGTAGATGTAGGGGTTGAGATGTGAATTTGCTCAAATGAACACATCAGTGTGAAAAATGTGCAAATGAGGTAAGAAAAAGGGAAATACTGCAAGTGTGCAGGAGTGGTGGCAGTGAACTGAATCAGCCAACACATCTGAATAAGAGGATTTTGACCTTTAACGTATTTGTATGCAGGGTACCTATTATGTTTGGGAGTGATAGCAGTAACTGAAACAGCTAATTTGTCATTTCCTGTCATTGTTTATGAGCTGTGACATATTAACAGATCTGCTGAAACCATATGGATGTCTATTTTTGTACATCCATGGTAGAAAGATTCTCCTGCTATGCATGTTGCTTAAGTTGACCTTCAGTACCTAAAGTTTCAGACCTTATTTACTTTTGTCATTCTAAATTTTCTGGTTTAAATATTTCTTGTTGTTTTTCTGGTTGTATTTCTTGTTGTTTTTCTGGTTGTATTTCTTGTTGTTTTTCTGGTTGTACTGTGCAGAAATTGTCATAAAATCAATGCATAATTTTCCTGCACTGAACAGATAGAAATAACACTTATTGTTGATCTTTGGTATGTACCAATTCTGATCAAATTTGAGCGACACCGTATAATTGCGGTATTTTTCACGTAGCTATGGTACCGGTTGTTTTTTACTATACAATACTGGTGAAGAAGCCGTCCTTTCAAAGAATGGTTTGCTGACGACAGTGGCGTACAAACTTGGCAAGGACAAACCAACAGTCTATGCTCTGGAGGTAAGTGTAACTAAGTAGTTTGTAATTGGTAAGATGTCCCTGAAATTAGACCAGCAACTACCTACCTTCAAGTGTGTAATGGAATCTCCCATAATAACTTCCAGCCAATGATACAACCTAAAAGTTTTGTACAGCACAGGTAAACCTCCTTTATTAGAAATAATCCGGCAGGCGGATGTCAATCTCCGCATTTCTTGTTACTACTGGCATACGTAGCTGCCTTCACCTGTTGTGAAAGGTTTGAATATTTCCTTGTGCTTGGCACGGTTATCTGAGGTCATTCAAAAGAAGAAATGCACACATACAACCAATTTCATTCCAATTGCATTGATTGTCACGATTCACATTACCATAGGTGGTGTATCTGAATACTACAGAGTCAAATCTGCTCCACAGTGTATTTTCAGTCTGTTAGAGTGCCTTTCATAATAAATAGTGCAGACACACTCTCAAGGTTAGCGCTAAAGAATAATATAGTGTAGCATGAATCAGTTATTCAACACTTGTTGTATGCACAAGTAACAATCACTTATGTTTTTTGAGGAACCATGACTTGAGATATCATGAGCAATTGAAAAAGATGTATCTGTCATGAGAACTTTTTTCATCCAACCCAAGAACACAACAATTTTGTATTTCATTGAAGTTCTGTTTCATCAGAATGTGTTGTTCTGTTCATACAGGGTTCCATAGCCATAGCCGGTGCCTGTGTACGATGGTTACGTGACAATCTTGGTATCATCAAAGAGGCTACTGACATAGGTGATGTGAAACTTGTATTTATCATCTGATAAAATTTTTCAACCCATTTGTGCTTTATTGGAATTAAAATTCCACAGTGGCTAGATTGCCTCAAACTGTATACAATAAATGCATTTCTTTTGAAAAGGAGTTGGTCCTAATAATCATTTGAAATTCCTTTGGTCAGTAGAAATGGGAATCTAACACAAGTTCAAGCAAACACCTTGCATTTTTCCAGCATTCCTGAAAGAAACGTGAACTTATGAAATGATATGTAGGAAGCAAATATAGAGGAATATTTGTTTAAGCAGGACACCAAAGCTGATCTGTAGCAAATTTTTATCTTTTACTAACAGAGGCTTTAGCTGCCAGTGTAGAGAGTACCCATGGTACCTATTTTGTCCCAGCATTCTCTGGGCTTTACGCCCCCTATTGGCAGACTGATGCAAGAGGGTAAGCGAATCTCTACTTCTTGATGTCTTTTGTAACCAGTCACTGATACCCAGAATTTGATATCAGATTCTGAATCTGAGGCTAGCAAGGAGATGTATCAGAGTTAATCATTCAGTCTGTGAGTGTGAAATGAGTCCCTAGTTTTCACATCAAGATGGTCTGATTTGTATTGTCATCCATATTTTTGCCTGTATTGATTTCATCGGTGAAAGTCTCAGTACTATTTTGACAGGATAGTAAACTTGTAAATTAGTATGTCCTCTAGGATCACAAAAATTAAGAAGTTCAACTTATATTGTGTTTGATCTACATTACCATTCTACTGCTTCCAATTACACTGGATTAAACTTGATGTTAGGACCCTGAATAATTGCTATGACCTCCCACAAAAGTAATATACTCAGCCAATTCAACAATATTTCATATGTGCAGATGATACTAGAAAAGATTAAGGCAACCCCTCCCCAAGGCTGTCTTAGGTGTTCACCAACTTTTGAAGAATCAGCTTTTGCATGTGTGTACAGGTGATTGATATCACATGTGTTGATGAATTTGACCAGATGAGAAACAGGATCAATTTTGTCCTTCTACAAAATTGGTCAAATTGAAAATAGTCATTCAGTGTGAATCAGCTGATAATGAATGTTTCTCATCTGTGTAATGGATCATTTTACATGTAACACAAATTGTGTATTTCAGTGAGTTCCTGATGAGGAGGGACACGTAAATTCTCGTCATATGTGATTATCTTTGTTCACATTTCAGGATAATCTGTGGTCTAACACAGTTCACAACCAAAGCACACATTGCCAGGGCTGCACTGGAAGCTGTTAGTTTTCAAACCAGAGAGGTTAGTCATTGCTTTGTATTTTTGGTAGATGGATGGGTAGATGTGTGTTCATGTATCTGTTTATGTGTCTGTGTATGTGTCCCTGTATGTGTCTGTGTGATGTGTATGTGTATGTGTACATGTATGTGTCCAATGCTATAGAGTTTATGCCAGTGTAAATCGAGTGCCCTGTATCTCAGTAAACCTTTTCATTCCTCTGCTTGAATGTACTTGTGTACCTTTAGATAATTTACTGCAAAGTGTTTTCTGTGTATAACATATGTATAATGCCTTATTTCACCTCAAAATGCATCCATTTATGCAAAGTGTGGTCATAACCATAGTTTGAGTCAATATCATTGGAGAATATTGTACAACTGTGAATATGTGTAACTATGGCTATAAGTGGTATTCTTTGATGATTAGGATATATTGCCCTTTTACTAGGAACCATTTTTGTGTGTCTTTTTTTCAACTTGTCCAAATAAATGTCTTCCATCTGAGAATCTGTTTTTACAAATCAAGCACTTCCCATATACTCTGTCTTTTAATCATTTACATCTGTCTGTCCTTGTCTTTCACCCTGACTTTCCAACATTCCATTCTCTCCATGACAGATCCTTGATGCCATGAATCAAGACTGCGGAATTCCCATGCAGAAACTTCAAGTAGACGGAGGAATGACAGCAAATAATTTATTGATGCAACTGCAGGCAGATCTGCTGGGAATAACAGTAGGTGAGTACAACATGATACTCGCTAACTTCACCTTGAAAGTAGAAATAACAATGTATGAACAACGCAAAGAGAATGGCTGACATACCGTATCTCTGTCTCCAAATGCAGGGATGTTGAAAGTAGCCAACAGCTGGCAAAAACAATTGGCTGTCAGCTAAAACTTGCCGGCTGTGAAAATTTAGATTTAGTAAAAAAAACCAGGATATTTTGCACAAACTTTATGTGCACATACACTACTTGTAACCACCTGTACTTTTATTTTGCTGCCTGTCACCAAAATTTTCTACGTCTCTGCAAATGGAATGCATATCAGTCCATACAACATACAGCAATGAACAAGCTGACCAGCAAATTAAACCTATGCGGAACAAACCACTATCATGGTGGAAATCTCCATGGATAATGCTCAGGGAAAAAATGTAGATCTTGCTCTATCCTAAAGGAAGGCACAGATTATATTTTAATATTTTCTTGCATATAGTCTTCCATGTGGGACTATTTTGTCTTTATGGGCCAGACGCCTTAAAATGCATATTCTCAGTTAATTTAATCTGTAAATGATGATACAAAACTGGCTAATGTCAAGATATCCAGTAGGAACAGATTTTGTGTCCATGTCCTGCCACTCTCAAATAATGATACAGTCCTATTGTTTCAATGGGAAAAGTTGGACTTTTAGACAGTGAAACAGGGATGACACAGTAATCAAGCTGACACCTTTGATGTGTAGGATGCAGTGACAAAATCATTTGAACAGAGTGAAGCAATTTCATGTGTATTCTTACTTCAGAAGTTGTTGCCTTATTTTGCCGTTTGTTTGAATTTCACAGTGAAGCCAGCCATGCCAGAGACCACCGCTCTAGGTGCAGCAATGGCTGCTGGGTACGCCGTCGGTGTGTGGAGTCTAGCTCAGGAAGATTTGACGGCCATCACCACGGATACGTACACGCCCAGTATAACTCAGGAAGGTAAGATAAGCGGTGTTAGAAATCCAAAGAGGTCAAAAATCTTAAGACTAGCCAGATCAAAGAGCCTTTGGTACGGAAAGTGAAACAAGAATGAGTTATTTTATCCATAGCTATCTTTTTGTCTGTTTTTATTCTGCAAGCAAAGTGAACAGAAAATCGTAGAATTTGCATGTCAGTGTAGCTATAAACAAAAAAAAGTTCAGTTACAGATCCATTTTAACTAAGGTTGAATGCAATATTGTTCTGATTCTTGTACTGAATTTAACAGCAGTGACACATTTTATGTGGCACAGGAAGCAACATACATGTATTAAGGTGCAGCTTTAATCACGTTTTCACTTAGTTTAAACACTGAAGTTCTAAATTCAATAAACACTGTGTAGAAATTTCCATTCTGTACAAATAATGGTGCATTCATTCATCCAGGAAAGTAACTTTAGCAAAGTGCCATTTCATCCGACTTTAACGTTCTTTGTTTTCGACAGAGAGAGACACCAGGTATGACAAATGGAAATTAGCAGTTCAAAGGTCAATAAAGTGGGAGGGTCACACGGCCGGTGAACAACAAAAGCAAGGTAGGTATACAAAATGTTGGTATTAGGCGCTTTAAATTAAATTCTTTGTTTGCTTGCTGTCCGTGTGCTGGTAGGTTTTCTGGGAAAATTAAGAAAACAAACACAATGTTAACACCATTACAAATAAAAAATATAATTTTTTCAAAGAAAACCAAATAAAAATTGAGCTTATGTTAATACACTTGTGTTTTTATCTGTGTTTGTTTTTTCCCTGGCTGGCTGGTAGGTTTTCCAAAAATCCAAGGACGGCAAACAAAGAATTTTCTTTAAATGGCCTTAGTGAGACTGACACAGGGCTGCACAGTGTGCACATATGAATACAACATATGGAAACCTTGTAAATATGACTTCCAAACGTTTTGGTTCATGCAGAATCATTTTGTGTGATTACGCGCAGTTTACAAAGCATTATGTGATAATCTTGAAATTTATCTTAATTTAAGTACAAGTATTTCTGATGTGGATTTTGGCAAAGCAATTATGAGATTGTCTGAGAGATTGTTCTCTATGTGGACTAATGTTCCAACTATTCATCACAGCGCATAATCACTGCAACTTTGTCTATGATTAATTTATTGCTTGCAAAAGTAAAACTTCTCGATCTACAGTTGTCTCATTCAATAATATTTTGAAATATATTTTTTTTGCCATTTGTTTTACATTTCAAAAATTGACCACCCTGATATTTAGCATGGATGCTTGCATTGATGACAGCGCCACCTGTTGACAGCTGCTGACAAATATATTGTTTTTTGGTTAGGTTAGATTACCGCCATGGAAGTCTACCAGGTGCATTTTATCTGATGTCAACGATAGCCTTACTAATATTAGCTGCAAATAACACGTGATGAACTCTAAAACTTTAAGAATCCGGATTGTAGATTGAACAATTAATTATGAAGTAACCGGCCTGTCATCCAGGGATGTACTCCAATATCAATGCAAGCAACTCAAGTCTCAATCAGAGCTGATGAGAGAGACATACAGAATGGAACCATGGGACACAAATCTTTGCGACCATGAACATTTTCTGTGCCAAACAGAGCACCAGTATATTTTCTTTTCTTTGTAATCTAAGAAATACAACAGGTTATATATCTTTTCAGACTCTGTACAGCTGTTTGTGTGAGATTCTACCTTCTATTTCACTGCCCCTAAGTTAGAAAAAATTAGAGTCAGTGCAAGGACGAGTGTCTTGCCAAGGATCAGCTTTGTGACAATTTTCTATGCACTGAATTCATGCCTCACCAGTCATACCGTACTTGCTCCCTCCATGTAGATCAGTCAAAACGACATTGCTGTAACACTAGTATAAACAAATCAAAAAGTGTAAATGACCGTCAACAGTCTACAGTTTTAGTCATTAAGGTAGTATGTATCTCGTAAGTGAAAGACTTAAATTTTTGCTCAAACTTTCCTAAACAAAACTGTCAATCATTCTCTTGCCAAATCAAGAATAAAATTGGTGGTTGCTGTGCAAAGTTTGGTACTAGAGAAACAAATTACCAAATATTTACTGATATTTGAAATTCAAAATGGCCGCCATCCTTGTGTTATCTCTATGTGGAAAATACCATTTTTGATTTTCAAATAAACTACGATGATGCAAATTTTTCTTACTCCAAGAGCTTTAAAATGAGCCCCTACAAGCAGTAGACCAGAAAAGTGTTGATAAATTTGAGAGTCTGAATATCTGTCCCCAGGGCATATTCTAAGTTTAGCCTGTTTAATCTGTACACACAGTGTTATGTTGAATGACCTGTTACTGAACGGATGCAATGTAGGACAAAGGGATGGTGTCAATTGTGGCAAATGGATCCAGGATTTTGTTTCCAGGCACTACCACTAGCATGTGCCTTACTGAAAGTCAAACTAGCTACTTTGTTGCTGGTCGTATGAACACTTGTCAATGTTATTTTTACGAGTTGGGAAAAGCAAAACAGATATAAGCGAAATAGATGCCATTTTTCAGAGACTCTCAACAAATTCTTCTCATGTCTGCAAATGAAATATTAATAATGCTAGTAAGTTGTTTCTGTAGACTAGATGAACAAGTTGAGTCCAAGCTGTGTGATAAGTATCATGTGCCAATTGGGATATGAGTGCGCCCTCTGGCAGTCACCATTGGAAAGGGCATTTCCAAGATGCTTGTGTGAATGCGAAAAAAACCGTAAAAACAAGAGCAAAAACCATAACATGTAAAGCAATTGCTGCCATTAAATGGCAGAGAGGACAGGACTAGTATTAAATTTCAGAATATTTCTCAAACTTCACCATTTATCAGATTTTCCAGATATGCCCCCTGATGACACTTCCTGTATTCCAGAATTTTTGATATTTTCAAAGAAGACCTTCATTTGATGTAATGTACATTAGAAATGGTGCAAAAGTATTTTTTCATTTCTATTGGAAACCAGATGCTCTAGGTGATGTGTATGCTAATTTTTAAATGCTGTGTAATAAATTATTTTTGTTGACATCTTTAAAATATCGTATTTGTATTCCTGTCATTTTCTCCCCTAAAACATGAAACTTGTGAACTCCAGATAGGATGAGTCCAGTGTCTATATGGTATTCGGAGATATGAGAGTCCTACAACACAATGTAGTTTTGAAATGGACCTATGTATTAGCAGACAAAGACAATATATTCAGTGGAATATTTTTGTCCTGAGCTCTAAATATATCCAACACTATCATAACATTATGCCGGATCAACTGTTGGTATGACCAAAGGCACTTCAATTGTCATTTCGCGAAGCCCTTATGATACAACAAGGGACTTTGTGAAGTGATTATCAAAGCGCCTGTGGGTATGACCACATTGCATTTTCAATGGTATTGTTGGATCGTAACTCTAAGAAATGGGGGGTTTGGGATGCAAGGCAATGACCAGCTATATTCTTGTCCAACATTTTGACACACCTGCAGATTAGTGGGGTCAATCCTAAGAATAGCACCACATGTATTACTAATAAATTCAGGTGTCCTTCATATCTGTAATTAGTAATTAAATTGTGTTGTTCCTTTCTAGCCACAAAGAGATCCCTTTAGTTTAAAAAGCTTCCAACTATTTCAATTTTAGGTCAGTGACACCTTATCATGCAGATGCCACCAATTTAATGACCACTATCATGTCAACCTCATGCCTGGTACAGTCATTCACCTCAACCCTGCCCTACCTGACCAAAGTGCAGTTTTCGTGTTTGTTTTTGGTGAACTTCAACCCTGGCTGTTGATATCAATTTAATATTTGACAAAATTTTATTTTTGTTGAGCTACTCACAAAAACCTTTCTGATATAGAGATCTTAGACTTTGAACAGTTATTTAACTAATAAATCTATTCCACGCTGTAAATCTTCTGATGTGTTTGCTTTAAAATTTGCGTTGTTGATGGTTCAAATGAAGATTGGGGTCAATATAAAGCAGCTAGCAACATTCAAACTGCTTTTGGATTGATGTGTGCCACTGATGTAAACATTTGGGACCACATATTCAATTTCCAAAACTTCCTATAAGGAAACTAAACCATCCCCCATTTCAAATCAAATTTGGTACTAGAGAACCAAATTACCCAATATTTACTTACACAATGATTGCTTGAACTTCAAAATGGCCGCCAGAAGCACATTCTGAAATAGTTTAAAACTGGTGTATCTATTTTCAACATCTGAGGATCACAAGCAGGGCCTTGCGGACAGATATTTGGACACATCTTTTCAATTCTTGTTTGGTCTATCACTTGTGGGAGACGTTTTGAAGCTCATAGAGTTAAAAAAGTTTTCACTGGACTTTTTTTGTGAAAATCTAAATTTACTTTTTCAGTACAGATAGTTAACACACTGTTGTACAAAAGTAAACACCTGTTTTGCCAAATGAATGTGCTTTATAAAAGTAAAATATTTCTTTTATGATACTGATCTACACTGAAAACTTTATGTGCCTGTGGTCTTTCAATCTGACTGCAACCTTTTCTCATTTACGTACTCCTCATCAGAACTTGCCGGTAGGTGATGACAATGACTTGATTTGCTGATGCCCTGACTTGTCAGTGGTTTAGCCATCCGTCAGCCATAATACCACTGTAAGCTACTCAGGATTATCTCAGATAAAAAAAAGAAAATACAACCATCATTTTCGTAACCAAATGTATCACGATTACCCTGAGGTGACACTGCAACCATGACACTACCCTTACAATTTTTTCACTTTAGAATTATAAATACATACACATTGCCCTCTCATGCCGAAAGTGATTTAAATCACTGCAGGGGCAAAATGTATGGAACATACAGTCACATTTCTAGGATGTTGACAATCCAATGTGCTGGTTTATGAGGTTCAACCAGATTCATGATGAATTGCATTTAGACAGTAGTCTACGCCAAGTTTGTGTGATAGTGAAAGCCTCAGTTGCGATCATACTGTGTGATGGATTTTCCAATCACAAAATTCCATCATTGCATGATCGCAATTGAGGCTTTCACTATCACACAAACTGTTGTGTCAGCGTTCGCTCTGAATTTATGTCCAAGTCCTTATCAGAACCAGCAACTGTCAGCTGTCTCAAACAAATACAAGACAACATCCACTCAACTGTTGGTGTGAATTTATACAATCAAACTGACAACAGAGAATTTGGCAAAAAATGAAAATGTATTTTCCAGATCTTGTATTCTAAGTAGGAATTACTACTACAACAACGTGAGGGTACTGATACACAGGTTTAGAAAGCAATCAAAGACTGGATTACTTATCAGTACTAATTCATAAATATTTAATTCAATAAATTATGTACAAACTTTGCATATCAGCTGTTCCCAATTTATCCTTCAAGTAAACTGACTGGGGCATTGTGCTGTGAAAGCTCAGCATGTGGGAATACATCATTGTAGATGGATAACTAAAACCCAAGTATACCCCCATGTATGTTATTTTATCCGCATGTAGGAATCTTTGCCGATTATAATCATAAAATAATTCTTTTACCTCGATCAAGTCACATATTATGATAGTGTTGGTATCAGGGTATCAAGGTCCATTAACAAATGTGCCGGTCAGTGTTTCAAAACAACTTTGTATGTTCTAAAGTAAACTTTTCTTTTTTTGAATGATTTCACTCGTCATAATAAAATAACTGTTAAATATGGCAAAATGAAAGCACAATTGTTATAATTCCTCTTTGTCTTCGCCAGTGCAGAGCATAATTTTCAGCTCAGCTTTTGCTCAAATTTGAATTTTTGTGGGAGATAACCTGTCAAATATACTATACTGTAGGTTTTTTTTTCAGTCAATGATGCGTTTGTTTATGTTTATGAATACCGTCGTTTCTAAATTCGACAAAACTTCCAGCCGGTCAAACTACGAAAAAACTTGTACTGTAACAAACAAACCGCGTAGATGTCTCTTGTGGGTTATGCTTTGATTGTATGACATAAATGAAAGGTTTTACACAGAAATGATACACATCAATAAACTAAATAATCTCTGAATCTAAAATTTCCCTGAATTCAAAATGTAACATCCCGTTCTCTTCTATTCTCTATGTTAAAATGGATCATACCATTTATTTGAAAAGGTTGAAAAAGTTTGACAAAATTCAATTACTGTAACATTCATTCAAGCAGAATACCATATCTGTGGAATAATTTGAAAAATATTTGGTTCCTGTGGTGTGATTTAAACTAGACTGTCAACAGTATCTTGTGCCATCTTTGCTGAAAATGATGACATACCCAGTGTGGCAAATGTCATTGAATAGGTGCAATCTATACTTTTTGCTGATATCCAACTTCCAAAGGTTCAACGGCAACTTCTCACTGTTTTACACAAGCCAAGCACTACGACACAAGAAGCTGTCGACAGTCTATGTGATAACAGAGTTCAGTTTTCAGCAATGGTGTTACTCAGGGAGCAAGCAGTGTTCTACAGGCTCAGAACACCTATGAGTTCACATGATGACGGTATAAACAAACCCATGTGTACAAATGCATATGGGTATGGAAATACACATAATGTGTCTATGATGTGTGTTTGGGCACTTGGTTTTCTTTGTGCCATGCTACATTCAAATTCCTGGTTTAACCTATTGCTGCACAGCCTTGCAAGCTTAATTCATGTGTGTTTTTATGGTCTATTAAATTATTGATATAGCTGAAATTGTTCTACTCTGGAATAAAAAGGACACAATGTGTTCTGTAGACTCAGTACGCCAAAGAGATCACGTGATGACAGTACAAACAAACCCACATGCACCAAGGCGTATATAGAAATACATGTATTTACGGTATGTGCACATTTGCGCAAGTTGTTTTGTTTGTACCGTGGTCCATTTGAATTCAGGGTTTAACCAATTAGCTTGAGAAATGAAAAGTGACCTATGCAGGACACAAACTCCCATCCCCGCATGCATTTTGGTAGTTCTACCAACCGTGCATCAGATCAGTCATTGCTGTGGGTATTTCTATCATAGAGGGCTCATTTCTCATTATGTTTGGTAGAAAGAATTATTTCTGGTGACAGGTCTTCACAAAAATTTTTTTAAAACACAGAAAATTAATTTTTCATTAATATTTTGAAAACTTTAAATATTAAAGACAACAAATATGCAGCTCAGTACCATTATGAGAAACAAAATTGCAGGTTTACAGAAAAACTCATGATTCAAAGAAATCTATGGGTTAATTTACGCTGGTGAAAACTAATTTATCTAGACTGACTTTTCTGGAAACATGTATACAAGGAAATACAAGGTGTCCATCCACTTCATCCCCTATTATTGCATTCGCTTTCAAGATTAGACTGCGCGTGGGCTCCAAGGTTAAAAATCATTAACCTGGGGAGGCTTTATGCAAATAAGTCTATAGCCCATCATTTTCATACGCTGGAGAATGACTGTTTGCTCAAAGCTTCCCTAAGCTTACTGAACTTTGCATGCTTTTCACTTATCACAAATATTCTGTAAATGATAGAAAAAGAACCTCAAAAAGTAGCAGAATAAATAAACTGTTCTTTATTTAGTCAACTTTTCCATTTTTGTAGGTTTGTTTCTTCTCGGCTTCAAGCACTTCTTTCATTGGACCTTTACCTTCGAATGAGGATGGATAGCGGAAGGAACCGCCGATGCGGTCCCAGAGCGTGAAAAACTGACCATAGTTGTAATTGAAAAACAAATGGTGATCCGTGTGGTGTGCCGATCCGTTGACGAGCGGTTCCAGCACCTTGGGCACGCGGAAGTCACCGTCGTGAATGCTCACAGTCCAGACGTTGACGAACACAAACAGGGTCAAGTAGACGTACTTGTGTAGCGGGAAGAGGAACGGATAGATGTGGTAGGGCAGGCTCTGGACAAATCCGTCGATTGGGTGGAAAGCATGGCTGGCGAATGGAGTGGGTACCTTCCACTTGTGATGGGGTTTGTGGATGTACTTGTAGATGAGTGGGTGGTGCAACCAGCGATGGAGCCAGTAAATCAACATATCCGTGAAAAACAAGAAGAACATGACATCCACCACGATGCTAAAGTAACCTGCATAAAAAGGAAAAGCGTAATTTTAACATACGATGATGTACGTGACATACACCTGAAGGTCAATCAACTTTGCTGTGTCATATAAATTATAACCCTTTCACACTATTACTCTACTCAGAAATTCAACTTAACCACAGGTGCGCGCAGCTTTGCTTGGGCAGTCGACCAAAGGCCCAGGATCAAAGTGTGAGGCTGAAGGCCAAACCTCAGTACAAGTGTAAAGAATCAGCGAGAAGTCCAAACCCCTCCATAACCAACACATATGTATATGTGATGATGTCCAAGGAGTACATCCGTATGACTTGAAATTGTGTTATATTCATTTGATAGTCATATCAAACTTCACAGCACATTATGGACTATGCTGGCGAGTTGATAACGTGAACTTGGGATAAAGTAGACTAGTTGGCACCGGTGCTCTTGCAGTAGTGACTGTTTCATTGTAATTATGTACAGTAAAGACAATTCAATCAGCACCATCTACCATTCAATCCTTCCCAAGGCCACCTGTTTATCATTTGTCAATCGATTAAACAAACAAGCATCTGTGGCCAATGGGTTTAAGGTAGTATGCGCCTCGATGGTGAAAGACTTCAAAAGTTTGGTCAAAAATTCCTAAATGAAACTTTCAACCATACATTCTCTTACCAAATCAACAATACAAAATTGGGGGTCACTGGGCAAAGTTTAGAGCTAGAGAAACAGATTACCCGAAATTTTGTGGTATTTAAAATTCAAAATGGACGCCATCCCTGTAAACCCTAATGGGGAAAATAAAACTTTGGATTTTCGAAAAAAACTAATATGGTGAAATTTTTTTTTTTCTTCAAGAGCTTTAAAATGAGATCAGGAAAGAGTTGTAGAAATTTGACAGTCCAAATATCTGTCACCGAGGCACATTTTACCTTAAATCCCGAGCCCCTTTCTGTGGATAAACTTACCTAATTGGCTCTTGCTGAAGTCGCAGTGCAACTTGCTATAACCTCTGACCTCAAATAGAAATACTACACAGGTGAGAATACTCATCAAGGGCACTGACTTACATGTGTAGACAATCTCCTTGCGAACTTGATTCTGTAATCAGACAAATAAAATTATGAATACATGTATAACCCTATTTAGGCAAATGACTGATTGAAATTGCTTTCTTTGTCTGTATACAAAACTTTGACCAGTTGCAATAATAAAGCTGACAGACTACAAACATAATTCCTTAATTTTGGTGTCAACCCCCTCCCCTCTCAAAATGAAACTCCTTAATGCTGAATTGGTTTCAGGAACACTGTACAGTTTACTGTGTATGGAGAATACCAACCTGTCTTTCACAGACATGTTGTGCAAAATTGACACATGATTATATAAACATTACATGTTTTCAATGTTCAGGATAGTTGCAACCTTCTGACGTTCTGAAAACAATGTAGTGGTCATTTCTTGTTATTCATGGTGTTGAAATCAAATTTTCATGAAATAGTACTATAATTCCCAAGGTTTTTTATTGCACCATTTCTAAACGCATGGTCCCTCCACAAAATTGGAGGGACCGTGCTAAACGGTATAGTGCAGTATCATAGTCATTAATCAATGGGCATAGTGTGAGTTTCACTCTTTATGTAACTCTAATTTTTTGACCACCCATCAAGTGATCATGATTATATTTTTTTGAACTCGACCAATTTGACTTTTTCAATATCGTAATTATTTTTTTCTGGTCGAATTGATAGAGTGATTACAGTAGTCTATATTTTTCTGCCACAGTTCTGTTTTTTTTTGTTTATATGTTGTCTTAATTTGTGTCTCATTTGTTCTTGATGAACATGGAGAGAGCTCTGCATCGAAGCCGTATAATCACATTCAGTTGAGTCCACACGTTTAAAAGCACCCACGAATATGTGTCCTGTGTCTCAGTCTGTATTGTCATTCTTTCTCTTCTGTCAAGTTTCTCTCTTCCTTTCTGCTTTCATGAGTTGCAATAAAAATATCGTATTCATCATAGAATCATGATCTGATGTTTTCATTTTTTTTTTCGCCAAAGCAGAATCCTCATTGCCATTTTGATGCCCACAAAACAAATAGGGGTCTTAACCCCTCCCCCTAAACTAAAGGATTACATTTCTTATGTGTCAGCTTTTATGATCGACGACCCCTGACGTATTACGACATTTTGGGTCACTCATGATAACTGACAACCAGGCGCTATATGAATAGCTGAACAGTTTATGCTAATTTTAGCTAATTACCGTTTTATTTCTGCAATAAATTCAATGTCTGGCTATTTTAAAATAACTCTCGGTGTACACAGTCTGTCGATGTACCATAAGAACAACCATGCAATCTCTGCAATAAACTACCCTGGAGATTCTGAATTCACAGTTTAAACTACACACTGCCATTGTGCAACCAGTAATCAAATTTTACATCTCAGACAAAGTGGGATAAAAGGTCCTCATTTCAAAACTGGTCTTCTTCTTTGGTTATTTTGACTTTTTACTTTCTGAGGTAAATTTCATTGACAATACATGGTTTACAAAGGCTGATTATAGCCCAATTTCAGCACAATTCAATCACACTACGCCAAGTCCTCATACTGAGTGATGGTGATAACAATCTGGTTCCCCTAGGCACCTTAAACAGTCTGCCCAAATTGTTTCCTGCCATGCCCTTTCAATAAATTGAGAACACAAATGAATTTCTCTATATCTGTCACTATTTTAATGAACAGTCAAACACACAAAATGCCATACTTTCTTCTAGCCAAAGTACAAACAAATATGTCTTTAAAACCACAATAGCATGACCTGAAGACTTTGATCTTTGTCCAAAGCATTACACCTTGACATTGGACTCTGATAGATCAATGTAATATCACTTTGAATATTGGAATTGCCCCCTTTCTGACAAAATATCAACTGAAAATAAAAATTTAGCACTTTTAATTTAAACATAAAAAACGTAAGAAATCTAGAAAAGGACCAATGTGAAAATCATTGATTTAAGTGTTCATTACAGAGTTAAAACTATTTCATATGTTTCAAGGCAAGTATGTACAAAGAAAGAGTACTACTACTTGCTGTGATCTGAAGTGTGATTCCTGTTCCTTTGTTGCTATATTGATAACTTGTATAACAGATTTGGCATTAAATGGGTATGGATTGATTCTGTTGAAAAAGTCCAGACAATTGCTATCTATTGTTGAAGCAATGGAGGGCTGAAAACAGCACAACCCAAACTTTGAACTATTTAAAATTATGCTAAAGCACCTTTAGGGCAGTATCATTCATAATATGCTAATTCCAAGACATGGCATTGCGTTTCCTATCAGGTTGACCTTGACCCCAGCCCTTATTAGGTCAAGATGGTGACACCAACTCAAGAAGCCAGTAAGAAAGTAGCTCTCTGACCTCATTCATAATTGGGGAATATCCACTAACTGTCCAATCAGAAAGGAGGAAACTTGCTGGTTGAACTTTGACATGAATAGGGCACATGTTTAGCATAGAATGTCCTCCTCAAGGTCACCTTTAGACAGCACACACACAAAGCTGCATTTATAATGCATGGATTGATTCGTGCCAAGCACAAAACTGTGGATGCTGTGTTCTGATTTGGGAACACATTAAAAATACAGAGACCAGACATTTTAAACTAATGCAAATCCCCGTGCAAATCTTAGAGTGCTAAATCCCCTAGATTGGCGTTCATTTGTAGTGCTACCCAGCATGACCCCTGTATTTGTTAAATTTTTTGTTGCATACATTTACATAACATTGGCAAAAAATTCTTAATTTGGACAAAAAAAGTTTGACTTTTTTATGACACATGTTTGGTAAAAATTGAAAGGTTTATATCGTGCCCAAAAGTTATTGACCAAAGGAACTTAAAGGTAGATTAGACTCTCCTGTGAATTAGGGAGAATGACGTCTTGATTAGCTAGGCCTTACCTCAAGTATCTGTGGATGCTTTAACAGTCGATGGTCAAAGAGGAAGAAGTAACTGGCCGATGCAGTCATAAAGTACAGGAGATAGCCACCAAGTGTTACGACCACCAACAAACTCAGCAACTGTCGCTGCCAGTCGTCTTCCGGCCAGTCGTCAGGGTACACGTAAGGTGTGAGAAAATAGTGATCTGCCAGTTCTAAAACAACATCCATCTTGAAATATCTGTTCACAAAAAAGAGAATTATCAGCGTTGAGTTTGAGGAGGTGTTCTTTCTGGTACCACAGTTTGTTTCCATGCTAACAATAACAATGATTTGAAATAATGTTCTGCAAAACCTAATCACATATTTTTTCTTCCCGCATGTACTTTCATTACAAGTTTATTGAGCTGAAAGAATTTGTACTGGTTGAGATGGATATTCCTCATAATTACTTGCATCTTCAAATATCCTTTTTGAAATAGCAAATTGGAACACATTTCTCAATGTTATATCAGATCATCCAACCTCAAGAGATAAAATCAGAATTGCACCTATAGCACAGTATTTAACATACGAACAAACTGTCTTCAACTTCATGAAAATTTTGACTTTGTGCCCGTATTGTTAGGGAAGTAAATAACATTCCGTTGATCTGGAACAAGATGTTTTTGAGACACTGCTCATAATATTTGATGAGCAGAAATTTTATTTTAATGAATAACTTATTTTTCTCATTTCATTTTGATCAGAAAAGCAGAATGAGAATGAGAAAAACTTGTTGATATTGTTGACTTGACTTTCCCTGTACTATCAGAAATGACGCCTCACTCTGTATAAAAGTGGGGTGTGGTCATTCTAGACAAACGTTGGCAAAATGCTGAAATGACACTGACTATGATTGTGTGACATGACCATGGCATTTGCTTTGAATACGTGAATAAAATATGGAAATCTTTTATTTGACTGCCATGGTTTATTTGGTATGATTGAGCATGTATAGACATGTAATGCTGATGTTACCTAAGTAACAAGGATGGACGTGCCCGACCAGACATGACAGTTTGTGTGTCACCTGTTTGTGGGGCATACCAAAGTGAACTGACAGTGAAAAACTTGTATAGGGAGCACAGAAAGATGTGACTGTACTGCATACGTACAGAATTCACAATGACTTTGTTACCTGTGGACACTACCTGTCTGTGATTTGCCTGTGTTTAATCTTTGTGTTCATATGAACAGATAAGCTAATTACAGGAGGTCCCTAGAATACATTTGTGGCTTACCATATACTCTCCAAAAGTTTTTTGGAGGGTCTATGGGCTTACCAAGAAGTATCTACTCTTTCGGGCCTAAACCCCTTTCTATAAGGTAGAGAATAAAATCATACTTGCTAATTTTATGTTTAAAAATTTCCAATCTTTTCTCAAGGATTCAGAACTTTCCCAGCTTCTCAATGTTTGTGCGCAGTGGATCATGGAGAATGTTGTGAAATTATTTTCAAATTCTCTATAATTCAATGGCTGCTGTTAAAGGCAATGACGGACCGGGCTTTCTGTCTTGAACGATGGCTTATTGTATCAACAGCCTTACAGATATTGTTACATATAACTGACATTTGAATTCATAACCTTGCATGTTTATGCTAAGAGAATCCACATGTAACAATCCCCCCCCCCCCCATGGTTAGTTTCTCGGGATTGAAAATTGTAATAATAACAATCTAAAGGAAAACGTTCGTAATGCTGTGAAACTACGACTTTCTTTGCATATATCATATTGTTTTTGAAATTAAGAAATTACCTTCTAAAACAATGAAAGTATTCCGTATTCTAGTGCACTTTTAGTAAAGTATAATAAGCTCAAATCACGATTGCACTGCCAAAAGAGAATAATCATCTGATAAGTAGGTCACAAATTTTGCCGGTCAACTGTGTATTGAGGACTATGGTTTGTGGTTTGTACGCACTAAACCTGTTCCCTTGACCATGAATTAGTGTGTGTTCATGCACAGTTGCTCGCTGCAGACGGCCTTTGTGATCCCTAAACCACAGACCATAAATGTTGTCTTGTTGATGCTGTAATTCAACACGGCATCGAGGAAATCTACAGCTCATCTCTCATTTTCCAGACTTTTTAATGTTATTTGATACGATCGGTATGCTACTGTGGTTGATGTTTGAACGAAACATCGGTCATCGTGTCATTCAGTACCTATCGCTTATAGTTGACGGTGACCCATGCAGGTGAAAAATTTCACCTCCATGGTTGAACGTCATGAACTGTGGATCTGGTTATCCCCAGCATCTCCCAAAGTCTCGTTAATGAAACTAGCGTCCATCCTAGCATTTTCAGTTTAAGGACCTTTGAGGTGATATTTTTTCAAATCATGGAAAGTATGTAACACTCGGTGCCTGACTGCCAAATACAGAGACAGAAAATTGGCTGTCAAGTGTTACACATGTATCCTTGCACGCACGGATGCGCAAAAGCCACACAAATATTAGCCATGTTTTAAATTAAACTCGCGATGTACCTACCGTTTATAACTGGCCTCGTCAAATATTGCGCGATAAAACTATCCTCCGGCCAGACGTGGCTGGGTATGGAAGGTCTCCGAAGAATCACCGCTCGTTATGATGGCCTGAAACTACGATACGGAAATCCACCGGCTCAATAGATAGCCGAGTCGCAACAACCCGTCGCTAGACTGATAAGCTGGGCAGACACCGGTCCAATTTGCATAGCGGGTAATGTCATAATTCTGTGCCCTCGATATCAGCTAACTGGGGCGCTGATTGGCTGCGCCCAGATGGCATGATCTCGCACCTGACGAGACGTTCGCCCATCGCGTGTGCGCGGAGACTGATTTTGTAATATGTGTGAATCGTGTGACGTAATGGCTGTCCTTATTTTAGGGCCCAGCCATGAAAGTACACTGCTGAACTTTGCCCGCTCTTTCTCTATTGTCGGTCAGGCGAAACAATCGAGCGTACATTTAGTCAGAAAGCATGTATTAAAAGCTATAATTTGCATATTACTTTCCATTTTGTCAACTTTTCTGAAAAGTCTGCAGTAGCACTACAATTTTACTGTGTAAAACCATTAGCTCCATGGTAAAACCACACCTCTGCCTAAGTCTGACACTGAAGTACAAGAAAGCATGCATTACTAACATAATCGTGTAAACTGCTGCATGCTTGGGCTGAATTTGTTCTATTAGGCCTTAGAAATGTATTTCTACTTTGAATAGATGCATTTTGTCTTCAAATCTCATAATGTACAGAAACTTATTACACAAATCATCAAAGTCCTGAGAATGAGACTTCATACCATTCAAGCTGTCTTCATCATTAACTGATAACACTTCCTAGCTATTGGTCCACACTTGTGGTGTTGTTTTTTTTTCTGTTCTCTGTCTTTTACATGCTGATTTTGACTGCAACTCGCATATTGAAACAAAACTATAGAATGACAAGTATATTTTTTCAGGGAACTTTTCATCACTTGGTATATCATTAGCCCAGATCTGTGAACCATGATACCATTTGGAACCATAATAAGAAGAATTAAACTATTGAATAATTTTAAACAAAAAACTATGGTTACAATTTTTTCAAATAAAACTTAAGTTCTATAAATGGTATATATAGATTTTGTTACTTTCAATTTAAAAGTCTACAGGTGTTGCTCACATTTACCATTTTGAGTGTAAAGAGTATCAATCAAGAAAGCTATTAGTACGACTTGTCTGATCATTTTGCCATGTAGTATGAAACCACTGATTTTCATAGGGCAATTACTCCTGTTGAAAATCATGAATTAGGTTTTTGATACATTCAGAGTGAGATCCTGACCGTGGTAATATCAAGCTGTTTATGCAAATTTAGAGAACCTCGTCAATTTCCTCTTCAATATCAACAGTGAGTCAATAGCATGCATGATTACAATTTATGTCAAAACATGTAAAATATCTGCAGTAACGGCTGAACATTATACTTGGGATTCTTTTGACTGTTGAATGACAAATATTACATAGTTATCTTTATTTCCTCTTCCTCATCATTTTTTTTTTCTGTCACTTCTAATTTTGAGAATTTCATTTGTCCGCTGGTATGATCATGAAGGCAGTTTTTGATGTTCTCTAAAACTCATCCTTCATAAAAGAATATGTTAGCAATTTTCAGGGTGAACATAATTGAAATATTTTCATATGAAACATCACAGATTTTGTGCCAACTGTATTCAATATACTTTTGTTGTCGTTCTTCTTTGTGCCTATTATTATTGGTAGTGGTAGTAGTAGTAGCAGTAGTAGTTGTTGTTTTGTTGAAATGCATGGTTTGGTCTTGCACGCACAGTACGATACTGTACTGTCACGTACAGCGTGACAGATATCTTTTCAACTAGAGGGGGCGCTACACCAATGGTACTGAGGTCATTGGGTCATTGCCCCTCTCCCAACGACCGAACTAATCTTCGGGTAAAATCGGAAATATTTTTGTGGATTAAAATAAGGCAAAAGAATTGTCTGGGAAATGTGATAAAGCTCTCCATGACGAGGTCAATACTACCAAGACGATTCAAATTCAAATTTGACAAAATAGAGTGCATATGTTTACATGCAAGTCAGTGAACAAGTTTAGCCCGATAATTAATTTATGCATCTTCAGAGACTAGTCCATCACGTCCGCAAGCTTCCAACATGTCGCGGATGGCAGCGAAGTTAGCCGGTATGGGCAATGCTTTGGCCACTAAGGGGCCAAAACTTGCTACGGGTAGGTAATACAAACTTTCTTTCAATGTCTTAGCCAAAGATACATAACAGTATGTTCCCACAGTCGTAATATGACCCCTTTTAAGATTCCACAGGATCCGTATACTGCGGTCCGGTCCAGCACTGAACGGCCAAGATGGCGACGCCGGTAGATAGTTTGTAATATTATAGCGTACAGCAGACTACAGTGCAGCCGGTTTTTTTAAATTTCTTAAGTTTTTTTCTCATGTGAAACTCTTGGAGTGAAATGTTGTAAGCGCATTTTCGAATTTCTCCACTCATTGTAAAAAGACGTAAAAAGCTCCACATTTGGTATTTTCTAAATCCCTAACCCTAAACAATTGACACAACCTCTAACTTTTGTAGGTTTCCCAAATAGTACCGCCGTCACCTGTCATTAATCAGAAATGACTTATATTATGCCTTTAAAGTTTAAGATAGTTAATATATTCGCAATGATTCATTTTATCTCGTGAGTTTTCTGTTGTGTATTTCCACCCCTGGAACATATATCCGATATAGTCACTAGAGTACATCCTCTCCTAGTCTGAGAAAATTGCTTCAAATTTTTTATTTCCCACCTTCCAATTTAAAATCCCACTTGAATATTTTCTTATTATCATTTTTTTCCAGACCTTTTTTTCCAAGTTCAATTTCATGAGTTTTACTCTGAGACGAGATTAGTATTGTATAGCTGGCTGTTCACATATGAGTACATGCAAGTCTGTACAGAGTTTTTTCTTAAAATTCTCTGTCATGTTTCATCTAGACAGGGGAATGGGGGCATTCCCCTCTGTTGACATGTTGGCACTCCCTAGTAATTTGCAAGGGGAGATACGCATGGACTGGTGAAATCACCCCTAAATTTTCTGGTAAAGGGGGAAAACACAGTTACTTTCAAGTTATTCAGTATGACCATTGTGAAGAGTGGCCATTTAATAAATAGCAAAGGAATCGAATGTTGCATGTGTGCTCCAAAGTAACCAAACTTTTCAGCAAGAAAATTTACTGCTAATACTTAAGGGGACTTTTCACCACTGGGTCAAATCTGCATGCAGACAATATGATCATATGACTTCCTGCATAATGAGGGAAACCGTCTATTTGGCAGATATACCCCATGTCAGACAATTTGATGATCATTTATTCTTTGCAATTCTTGTTTTGTGCATTGTCGTTTTCAGGATTGGTTGAATGGTCAACACCAAGACTCAGGACTTTCTGGTATTATGCCAGAGTGGAACTTGTACCACCAAAGCCATCTGAGTTCCCAGCTGTACAAAAAGGTCTTCAGGACGTCATAGCATCAGCTAAAACTGGCAAATGGAAAAACGTCACAGTCAGGGTAAGTCTTGGTGATGTTCACAGAGTTCGAGTTGTACGCTTTGTAGGTGGAAGATCATGTTCATTGTGCTGTATATAATACAAGACTTTGAAAGCAGATCAGGTTGATAGTTCCGTGAAGTCCTGTCTGTTAGGTCAAGGGGGAATCGTTGTGACTGACTCGCCAGTCATTGCACTTTCCATGTTTATACTGTAGATCTCTGTAGAGACATGCTCGACATAAAATGACTTTACAAACTGGACTCATGAACAAACAAAGAAGACATGATTTTGACAGGCTGTCTGTGAAAGCTCTATCGACTGTAACCTTTGATGTGCCTTCCTCTTATTTTGCAGCAAGCCTGGCTGAACACACTCATCGCCATGGAAATCTGCTTCTGGTTTTTCGTCGGTGAACAAATTGGCCGACGCAGTGTAGTTGGTTACAACGTCAAATTAGCAGTAGAACCACCGAAGCATTCACCTATATAAGAAATATTTTTTATAAATTTTGGTTTGATTTGCATTACCAGAGTCTGTGTTGAGGGCGCTCTCCGATAAACTCACAGTGTTGTAAATACCTGAATACATACTGTGCTTGTTATTGAGAAACTGCAAGACCTCAAGGAGAATGGCTTCAACATTGACAAGGTTTCTGTCACGGTGTTTGTGTGTATTTCCCTGTATAGAATAATTTGGTTACAGTGTTTTAGAAACTGGCATGTTGTTGTTTTGCAAACACATCATCTGAAATGTCAACATTTGACTTTTGAAGGTCATTTAATAAAATGAGAAATAACAATATCAAGTTTGAACCTAACATACTTTGTTTGTGTTGTGTTTATATATGCAATACCATAAACCGTGAAGAAAAGACTGGTTTATGGTAATACGTGTCATTCTAAATTCTGTGTTTATGTCTCCTGACTGAGCAAGTGAAAATGTCTGCATGTAAAGAATTGTTTTCACAATAATTAACTTTCATTCTGAGACCACTCTACTTTCAGTTATCGTAGACTTACAATGAAGTACAAAACATCAATTATCTGATATGGTAACACCTGATAATTGAAAAAATTTCAATTCAGCGGAACATGTCTAGGTCTATGAAGCCATTAGGGGCAGTAAAACTAGTCTTTTATTAAGTGTGGTGTCCTAAACAGGCGTATTCTTTTAGGCCGAAAAATCTACCATTAACTGAGCATTGTCTCAATTGTTGAAATGTCTGTAAGGACTGGTTTCACTGTAAATGACCCGAATAATGACAATAAACTGAATAATCAAACAAACTGCACATGAAAGTACCAGTGTCACAGCCCCTGCACCTAAGTCGCTCACTGAAGTCCTTCAAAATTTTCATATCAAATGATAGGGATTTTAGTCTCCCATCACATCAAGGATATTGGGGTTCCCACAAATTTTCAAGACGTGCCCCACCCACCAAACACTTTAGGGAGGGGATTCTTCACAACAGGATGACACCCAGTCATGCCACTTCTTGATATTGTGTTAACTTGTTGGTGCAAACTTTAAGCCTGGCATCATTACAACATTCTTAATTTCTAATAATGTCTCGGCTAAGAATACGAATTTGTCATATACATGTACTCTGACACTGTTACATCCCTTTCCAGCATGCTGTTCTGCTAGATTAAACATAAATCGTTGAATTGTTTTCAAGCTTATATTGAAACATTGTGCGGGTAAATAATTATCATTAAAAAACTTTCAATGTACCGCTCACAGCACTTAGCTGTAGCAGAGTAGATTATTGATACATTTACAAATCTGAAAGGTCATGAAACACAATTTCAATGACAGCAACTGATTTCTTAACCTGCCTCAATATCTTAAATTGAACCCCAAGTGTTACATCAAAAGAATATTGTTAAAATGTGTTATTTCGAATATCTGTCCCACAGCACTCTGAACCTTTCATAAGTAAAGATTCCTGCAGTCTCACTTTGGATCGTAGAGTGTTAACCAGGTGTATGGCCAAGTGGCAGATCAGAGGCAAGAGTGCTCTCTAATTTATGACATTTTATGAGTTACAAATTTTCAGAAATTTCTTTAGAATTCACAATACATACAACTATACTGATACATGAAATACAGAAAATTTTTGGGGGGTGGGGGTTAGTGGCGCTTTAAGTTAGTGTAGTGGGCGCACTTGTAGTAGTTCAGTTAGGGTTAGTTGGATGTTTTCGGATTTCAGAATCATAGGAAAACAAGTCATCGTTGATGACACAGTCCCCACTTGTTAATGGGTATTTTAATTACAGGTCCTCAGAGAGGATAGAGTCCTCTTCATTAGGTCTGTGATAAAAATAC
>LD345158.1:201161-255375 GCA_001465055.1 Ptychodera flava | reverse complement strand
ATTGCGAAAGCGGTATTGCGAAATTCCTGGAAAGCCCCTGCTGGAAACGTCCTGATAGGGGTATTGCACAACAGTGTTCAAGATCGGAACGGTTACTGTATGGGAGGGGGAGTAAAATCTCGTTCCGATAGGCTAGGAAAAACATAGTAAATTCACACAACCAGAAAACTGTTCCGATAGGGAGTATATACTTACATCCACCTCCAGAATGGGCACTGGAACGGTGCAGAGCTGCAGCACAGTCAGAATCTATCTAACAAATGAGAGAGAATAGAATGTCGTTCCATTTTGATAGTGGGGGTGAGTCATAGCGCATTGCGCAAGTCTCAGCAGGGAATTTCCCTGCTTAGTTCAGAACAATGCAATGCTGCGCCAGCTGTTGCGCGTGAGTTAATATATAGGTCAGGGTCACACTTTAGTTACATGGATGGTTAATTTTTCCTTCACTTCCTTTAGATAAAATGAATAAAATGGTGTAAAAAATTCTTATTCATCCCAGTTGGGAATAAATATTTACTACTAATGGCAATTGATAAACCTGTCCGCCATAATTAAATAATGTATTTACGATTACACAGAACTATGCATCGCAAAGATAAATTAACGCGTCTCCGAAGTCAGATACCCAAATCCCTTGTCGGCCCGCTCTCACAAACGTAACTCTTTCATCACTAGTCATTTTAAGTATTTTGTAACTTAACACCAGTTTTCCTAACACAAAACATACATAGAACACCACACCGTTATTAAAAATTGTACATAATGTATTGAAAATTGAAAAATAGGCAATAGCAGTGTTTCGGTCACATTTTGTAGGAGGGAAATTCGAATAATCACGATGCGAAACCCTTACAACAATACAACTTTTTTATTAAGATCAATGATTCCAGAAAGCGGACAATCTTAATTTTATGAAACCATTTAATACTTCCAAATATCCTAAATATGATTTTCGTCTTTGAGAAGTCAATTTTAGTTTGTCGGTTTGCCGAACATGGCAGATTGATGACAACAAAGCGTCTGTCACATGATTTTTCAAACTGAAACGTTCATGATAAAACGCAACATCGCCACATTTAGTACGTTCGAATCTTTGATACAACAAAAGTGCATATGTTCGGAATAGACGCTTACAAGGATGGATAACCACAACGATGAAGGGCATCATGAATTTACGCATCATATCAACAACTTGGACCTACACATAAAGTTCACAGCGGAGGAGGAGCATGATAACGCATTGGCGTTCTTGGATGTTGAGACAATCATGCGCCTAGATGGCCAGATAAAAACCAAGGTATTTAGGAAATCAACACACACTGACCAATATCTACATTTCACCTCAAATCACCCTCTGGTTCATAAAATGGGGGTAGTCAGAACCCTCCATCACCGAGCAGATCTCATCTGCAGCGATCCCAATGATAGGTTGGAGGAGAAAACCCACATCAATAATGCCCCAAGCTTCATCCCTGTGGCTTACCATCCTTGGCAATTAAGCAGGCAAACCGTACCAGAATGAAGGCCCACACTAACTAAGTACAAAGGAATATAAATCAAAAGAAAGTGCGTGTAACAGCTCCATATGTGAAAAACCTAACAGAAATATTGCAGCACATTTTCAGAACATATGGTGTGCAGTTACACGCTAAACCCTTTCACATCATCATACAACTACTGGTATCACCGAAGGATCCCACACTATCGAAAGACGTATGTGGTCCTATTTATCACAACCGATGTGAGGGTTGTGGAGATAATGAATGCAAAATGGATTATATCGGAGAAACAGAACGATGCCTGCAAGCCCGAGTGAAAGAACATCGGCATTCAAGCTGCGTCACTTTAGAGGTTTCTAAACACATTCAGAACGATTCCCCGGGTCATAATTTCATGTTAGAAAATGTGAAAATCTTGGATCGGGAGCCGGATTAGTTCAAAAGAGGTATTAAGGAAGCGATATACATAAGAACACATCAAACAACGTTGAATTTGGATGGCGAACAGTATCAACAGCCTCGAATCTCGGATAATATTTTAAGATCATGCATGCGCAATGGTGCTAATCAACACCATTGATAAAGACGGCTGGATAGTTGTCGAAAGCTCTGGATAGAGAAATAATTCTCCGGTACAGTACAAAGTATTTAGCTACAAGAATATAGTATGTCCGCACAGATGAGTCTGCATCACTGACAGATTATATTGTTAAGGAACGAATATACATTACAGGCGAAGGGATACATTATGTAATGCCTTTCTGTCCTGTTTCGTTTGGTGAATAGCTTTGTGTACCGTATATGTTTAGGTCATATTATCTGCATAACACTGATCGTCTTCAAGTTTTTGAGAAACATTAAGATTCTTTTGATTTCAAAATCAATTTCAGTGATATGTTGAACATCTAAGATGTACTAAACTCACCTGGGTCATGTTCCTCCTCAGAGCCAGACGAGCCGTGAGACTTACGAGCGATTGACGAAATTCCGATAAACACAACTAACAGCTGAAGCTGACAGAAGATCATCGTTGTGCCTGTAAATGGGTAAGTGACTTAATGCTCTTGCCACTATCTGTGTCTGTTAGGAGTACGCACTTTTGTTCGTCGTTAATTTCGTTTCAGGAACTTAAAGATATCAACATGAAGGTGTACCTTCTGCCGTGAAGCCGCAAACCGTTTCCTGTCAACTTTTCATTCCGCTTTTTATATACTGCGCAACATCAATTAAGGTAGAATGCACCCCTTGGGACAGATATATGAACACTCAGTGCAACAATATGCGATTTTGTCGAATGTCTGCCCTCTGAGACACAGACAATAGCATTGTTAATCATGCGAATCCTATGAAATGATAGTGCTGTCAAATCCCTCCGCCGTGTGAAATTACATGCTTTCAATTAACCCGACGGCGTGAAATGAAGTCTTCACATATAGCAGAGGCATTGTTGTACACGAATGAAAGCATCCTTACAGCCATCAAAGTTGACATTGGCAACTTTTAAACATATATTTAATCTGCACAAAATCAGCTAGAAAACTGAGACGTGCATTACGCGGCTCTGAGTAACTGAACCGCATCTTTTTAATCATTAATATCTAATTGTAATTTGAGAGGAAATATAATCCATGTACATTTGCCACCAAATTACATTTTTCTCTCCATTCGAAAAGTGTAACATGACCTTCTCAGTAAAGTGTCCAAACATATTCGTTTGGCTGATCACGACAGACAAATAAGTGTGCGAATACAGCCCGCAGCAAACTGTCCTTTCGACAAGACAGAGTAATATAGGCTTAGTCTTATCTAAGTAATGTCTTTGCTTAGGGCAACGTCATTTTTTACGGCCTGGGGGTCGGAGGAATGTCATCGGATATTTTATGTCGAAAAGACAATTTTTTCCCCTGAAATATTATCTTCAAGTGTGAAGAATATCTTAGTCTGAAAGTTTTTGTTTCTGGCTGAAATTTTGCGATAAAAATTAACAAGAGGAACAGATGCACGTTTTTGCGTTTCGAGACTACCACTAAATCTTGATTGGCAAGGGATTAAGCTAAGCGGCAGCGCCATAACTGCGTGTGTCAAGACTATCATGTGTGTGCGTGGCGATCAGGCGCAGAATAGTGGACCATACGTTTTTCTCATAGGAGTGGTCGCTTCCAAAAGACGGCAACTTCTGAGTATTAGCGACAGAACGAGGCCAGACGGGAAATTTTTGACGATTCAATTTCAGGTTAGTACGGATCATAAATAGCAGAATATATCAAGTGTTACAATCTACAGCATTAGTAATGGCAGGATCTGTAGTCATTATCAAATAAAAGTGATAAAAAGTCACGGTCAAGTTCGCTTGTCAGAAATCGCCCGCCCATTGACTTTTTGTGGAGGGACCGTGTTGCAATGATCATCGGGGCAGACAGTAGTTTTGATCAGAGTCCTAAGACAATATTTGGCAGTATAATCTGAGTCAGACGAGTCGTGTCGGCGAGCCGTAAAAGTACCCAGAGCAGTGTATACATTATACACATATTGACTGGCTATGAGGGCAACAGCATACGTCTGTACCCCGAGGGACTGTGAGTCACCCCCAAAAACAGACTGTAGTCTGTTTTTGGGGGTGACTCACAGGCCCGAGGGGTTAAAGACGTATGCTGTTGCCCTCATGCCAGTCAATATGTGTTTTGTAACACACCTCATCCGTAGCCATGCATAAGAACGTACTATACACAACACTTGTCGCATGTAGGTCTATGATGTAATATGTTTGAGTGGTTCAGTGAGAAAAAGTTTTTCCTAAAAAGATTGCAATACTTCTGCAAAACGTTCAATTCACCTTTGATTATAGTTTTTGTCCGTATCGAGTCCTTGTTGGAAACCAAAGCATTCAATTCTTCTTCAGAAAGTAGGATAAACCAAAAAAATTCTGGATTATAGTTTCGATCGGCCGCAGACGACATCTTTGTTTACATTCCGGTCCGCGTTCGCGTCAAATATCGTTTTTGACGTCAGCGGGCATCATTTTTCGGAACTGATGCCTGGCAGGCAACAGTTCAAACAAATGATGCCTGATGACGTCGTTTACGTGGATCAGCACAAAAAGAACGCATCCCACGTGACTATCAATCGGCGAATTAGAATACAGACTGCGGATGAGGTGTGTTACAATTCTTAATGTTCAACATCTCTTGGAGAAGCTCCGGCCGACCCGTATACATAAATGGTACGTTCCACTGGAGGCTACATAACGATGGCGAATACATGAATACCGCGACGTACCCGTATATGTGTAGCATCCAAGGCAGAGACAGAAACAACATCGTGGAAGAAAGAAAACGAAAAGGGGGTCATTGAAAGTCAAAAACAACCACACCGATGTCCACGAGTGTAAAAGATTGCCTCAGAATGTCTGACAAAGGATCATACTACACCAAAACTTTAACCATATCCTGCAATAATTGCGCTGATGGCCGATGATTTGTCGTCCGATGAGAGCATTTGTTACGATACCGATTACACGCATGCCAAACCAAACCGACACAAAGGTTGTAGGTTCATATCTCGCCTAATCCCCCAAACGGTGGTGAAAAACCGCCGTTTGTCGGATTACAGCCAAAGGTGACGACGAGTTGATCAACACAACGAACCTCCCGAAGAGAATTTTTGTAATGTACACCCTAATAACGTAACAAAAGATGGTCACACTTAACGATGGCTATGTTGTTAACACCTTGTCATGATTGACGTGTTTAATGAGATGCTTGTATTCTACGGTGCAGACAAAGGGAAAAACGACGCGACGATGAATGATACTCGTGAATGGAAAAAATTCTGTGGCGAGCAAATGCCGGGAGGAAAAAAAACATGATCAACTCCAGTCACTCCTCGGTCATTTGTTTTCCGATACACGCTGGCCGACCGTGCTGCAGTAAACACCGTGAAACACGCCGGCCGGCGACCGTAATGTAGTAAACAGGGTGTTTACTTCAGCACTGCCAGCCAGTGTGTTTCGGAAAACAAGTGACAGAGGTACTTTTTAAATTATAATTGTGCGAGCCCATCATTACTTTATTATTTGGTAAATGTACGTTATTAATTGTCATCAGGCAGTTTTTTCACTGCTATCCAATTCAGATATTTACTATTTACTATGTAACAGAACAGAAGTGGCGATTTCAGAAATAAACCCATATGCGTCTTTCTATTTCTCGGTGGAACGGGCAGCTTACTGTAAAACATGTCTTTTTAGCTAGGACATTAATTTAGGTAATTTAGCTAGGTGTCTAAATTAGCAATTTTAAGATGCAGCTACTTCAAACTTTTCTCTATATTTACCATGCCTTCATAGCTAAATTAGGTTGCCAATTATACTATAAATCCAAATTCGCTAAAAAAATATCCCGCTAAATCAAAGTGTTTTCAGTAGGCCTATAACATGTTGATGAGGGTTTTCGGTGACTCTCTCTCTCTTTGGAATAGGTAGTGGCCCTGAAAAGGGACATTTATGGTTAGGTTGTTCACTCCTGTTCTAATGCACCGTTTCAATGCCTAGTATCGGCACAGTGTCTGCGTCACCATTATTTTCGGTTCCCAAGAAACCATGCATGATTTGGTTGTACTTCGGCACTGACGCTGCCAACATTACAACCCAAACCCAGTATGAATTGGGTAATGCGCTCCCCGTGATAAAATCAGCGGGGTCCGGGTGGGTCTTCCTTGCAGGTTCCACAGATGAAACAGTCATGTGTGAATCCAGCTGTTTCTGGGAAATTGTGTAACCTCGTACGCAAGATATAATCAAGAGCCTTACACCGCATCGCAAATAAACTATATCTAACGAGACTTGTACCTTTTAATCAAAGTTTATGTATTTTTGTCTATTTATATTATAAAAAAATTATATATTTATATTATATTATATTATATTATATTATATTATATTATATTATATTATATTATATTATATCATATCATTATATATATATATATATATATATATATATATATGTGTGTCTGTGTCTGTGTCTGTGTCTGTGTCTGTGTCTGTCCTTGTTTGTCTGTGTCTGTGTACATTGTACTCTGAAAGGAAACATCGCTCCCGAAAATCACCCTTTTTAGCCTTATTTTAACCGCTGACACTGATTTAAATGAGTGAAAATACTGTCTGATAACACTTTCTTGATTTGGTGTTTTATCTGTCGAGTAAATTGTTTATGGACATTCATAAAGGAAAAACCGAACCAATTTAGTAAATCACCTTTTTCTCAATTCGGCGTTTTGTCACTTTGCAGCACGCTCAAAGGAGTTTAACTCGAGGAGCGGGAACAGTAGTCCACCAGATTTTCACAGATGTTTGTCGAATAGGTTGTCTCTAAAACAGTGTCTCAGTTTTTTAATGTAGGTCTTTAGAGTCAAGTTATCGCTGCTTAATTAGACTGCATTGTGAGACTAATCGGTTGATAAACTTTTATTCAGCACTGTGAAAACACTAAGGTTTTTTTTTCAAAAATCTGAGACACAGTTAAGTAGCCAGTATTCTGAAGTACAATTACTCGTTGACACCTAGACAATAGCCCCCTTCCATTCTGACTTTAACTTTTTTGCGTCGGTTTACCCAATTTCTTTACAACTTCACTAAAATATTCACGAAAATTCATCGCCCATTAATATTCTGGATCAAACAAAAACATTTATAGAAATGGCTTTCAGGTGATATATAATACTTAGGTAGAAATACACAACTTGACGGCAAAACTCACACTTTAAAATAAGTCGTCGCAAAGATGGAAAACTACCTTAAGTATGACACCATCGGCTGTGTTGTTACTGGCAATCCGGACTTGATCGACCATTGCAGTTTCCGAAAGACATTTTCAAATGATCTAAGTTCAGAGAACAAAGGTATATTAACTTTATTTGTAATTTTAAAATAGTGATGGATTCAGTTGAGGATTTTGCTATTAAATAGGCTAATGGAGCTAGGACTAGACACATTGCCAAAATGGATCAAATATATTCATACCCTTCTGCGTCACCTTATACGGATGCTAAAATTTCGTCTTCAAACTAGACCTGTATTTGTCGTTAAAGATCCTTGTGCTGTTATGTGTTAACTAGACGCCATGACAAATATGTTGTCGTGACTTCAAACAAAGTTGCCAACAACATTGCATTTGTTTGTAAGAGATATAATTGTGAATATTTCATAAATGGACCTGCGTGTACACACGACGTTGAAAAAAATAGACATTTTTGCTAATCACAAATCATTCATGGAGAATTACAATATCAGACCAAGGATGCTCAGAATTACTTTCATATAGCTCATACTAGATACCTAATCTCCATAAGATACCATGCAAAGCTAGGTTCATTTAGGGTCATACAAGTGTTCAAGAACAAAATTATCTAAGCTCCTGATATCTTTACTTTCTACAATAAGACGGTGACTTCAAAAATACTGTAATGTTGTCTTTTCTGGGAGTCACATAAATCAAATGTGGATATCAAAATAATTCCAAGGAACTTTTTGGTATTTTGAAATCAAGGTCACTTTTAAAGGTACGATATATAAAAGGCATTTTGATTTTTCTACACTGTACACCACACACGATAAATTGAAACAACGCTTGAAAAACATAATCAATCAAGCTTTTTTCTTTAAAAACGGGTCACGCCGTTACAACTTTGTAGTCTTAGGCTATAATTTTACATATTTTGTGAAGAATAATAATCCTCCTAAGACATTTTATACAGGGAAAAATAGACTTCTTCATCGATAGCATATTTGTTGAACTTGAAGGACAACGTTTCCAACCATGTGCAGGAATACCTATCTTATTCACAGTATAACTTATCTTACCGGTCATTTGTTCCCTATTTGTTTTTTTTCTTTGTTTGTGTTTGTGTTTGTGTTTTTGTCAGTTTGTTCGTTCGTTTTCTCTACTCAACACATTAAAACACTTTAAAACTTCTAGTATGCATATGTTTTACCGATCGAGACATTAATCATATGAACCTGAAAACAGAGCAGTGGTCATGCGAACAAAATGCCATTCAACAGCCTGGCGATGAGAACATATACTATTTAGTATTTAATACTTGCGTTCAGTTTGCTCACTTCAGTTGAAGAATCTACCGATCACATTTTTAGCTCACGTGTGTAAACACGTGGGCTATTGTCATAGCGATGTCTGTCTGTCTGTCCGTGTGTGTGTGTGTGTGTGTGTGTGTGTGTTAGTGTGTCTGCCTGTCTGTTTACACGATAACTCAAAAACGCCTGAACGGATTCAAGTCAGATTTGGTACACGGGTACCATATGCTACTTGCAAGAACTGATTAGATTTTGTTTAGTGTGGCTTGCATATTAATGAAGTTATGCAATATCGTTATTTTCCGTACAGTGGTTTCCCTATGGAGACGGTAATGACAGTGTAGACATATATCAAGAAATACTGCACAAAATTTCATGACACTTTTCACAGATTACAATCTCAGAACATTATGATGATACTGTGAGTGTCATGTCAATTGCCTTCTCATTTGCATATTTAATGAATTTTTGTTATTAGTGAGATAACTCTGAAACTCCTGCACCAAACTTGATGATACTTGCAACAAATATTGATCTGATATATATCTAATTATACTTAGAAGCATTAGACAGTGTCAAGGTAATAATTAGCTCATTTGCATATTTCATGACGTTTTATAATTAGTCATATAACTCCGAAATAACTGCATCAAATGTGATGAAAACTGCTGCATATACTGATCTGACAGATATCTAACTGTGTTTTAAAGCATTTAGTAGTGTAAAGTTAATTAAGGGTTCATTTGCATATTTAATAAACTTTGTAATTAGGTATATAACTCTGAAATTACGGCACCAAATTTTGTGAAACGTGCTACAGATATTGATTTGATAAATATTTAATTGTGCTATGAACCATTGAACAGTGTCAAGTTAACATAGGGATTATTTACATACTTAATGAACTTTGTAATTAGTGACATTACTCTAAAATTACTGCATTAAATTAAATAAAACGTGCTACAAATGTTGATCTGATGGATATCTAATTGTCCCATGAAGCATTGAGCAGTGTCAAGTTAATTGACAGCTCATTTGCATATTAAATAAAGTTTTGTAATTAGTGATTAAAATCTGAGAGTATTGTGCGATGTTGAAAAAAACCTGCTTCATTTAGTAATAACATATATCTTATTGTTCTGTGAAGCGTACTACTATTAATGAACCTGTTGTAAAACACGTGAGCATATTCAGTTCATATCTGGTTTAAATCTGATTTTTTAACCATTTACAATCTGCCATTAGTATCTAAAATTGTTCATCAGAAATCTGCATTTCAGGAAATGTGATTCTTGTTCCTCGTTTCAAGACATTTTGTTGTCTCAGCAATGGTTCAATTTCCTTGTTGTTTTGGTAAGAAGAGTCACGGTAGATTGCTATGTGAAACAATTACATGCTCTTTGAGAACATTCAAATCACAACCAATCCTGAAATGCGCCGGTATCATCTTGTCGAACACGATGTGTATAATGTGTTTGTTTTCATTAGTGACATGTGAAAGGGGCAGTAGCTGCTATCTTTTTCTAAATTTTTGTAAATCAACAGTTTCTCGTTAAAATGTGCTTCGAGCTTTACTTCTGTCGCTTTCTTTCATGATAATTCTTTTACACAAGGTAAAGCTCAATGAATACAAGGCAACGCTTGAACAATAAAAAACGAGTAATTCACTACTATCATAGACCCTGTGAAGGTTCTGACATTACCTTGTGATAAAGGTCTGTCTCAACAGAGAGGATGCATTAGTTATAGTACTTAACAGAGCTGTATACACTGCTGTGAGGATACTTTTGCTGTTTTCTCTGCGCTACGAGATGTGTGTGGCGCGGCCTCGGATGATTCCACATACAATTTGATAGTATATGCAGTACATAAGTGTATTCGAAATTTTCAATTTTCAATTCCTAAGTTATCAGAGAATTTCGCTCCAGGACCGTCAAGATGCTAACTTCTTGGGTTTTTATGATTATTTCTCATTTAATAGGAATTACTTTGGTCACTGTTGTAAGACTGCTGCACAGCTCTCAATCTGACACCTTTAAGAAAGAATGATTTTAAATTAAGAGTAAACAATTTATGAATTTTCCCTGTACAATACACCATTTATAGTATTGACGTAATAATGCTTGATTAACATACATGTCAATTCATGTCCAAAATACACAAATTGCGCCGTCATCTTTATTTTGTACATATTATCGCCAGAATCTGGTTGTGTACTTTGAACGTATGGGGTTACAATGTATATCATGTCAAACGTGGTATTTTCATAATTACAGTCACTTTAAGTGTAAAAGCCTGAATCAATCAGCCTTGGTCAGGTAACTTGGCCACTGCATACGTGTTTATCAATAAGCTCGCAACATTTAGTAAAACTTCTATCACAGAGATCATGCCGATGATTGTATGCAAACGATTCATATTCAGTGAAGAACAGGAATGCTCAGCCCAGAAAAGCACACTTACCCTTACAGGCAAAACACATCTCATTTCATGGTGTGTGTGATGGCATGAACTTACAGAAACATGACATGCAAGAGACTGTATTCGCTGACTCAATCCTCGTCTTCGCTTCGCTCAGTCTGCCTCATAATCAGTAACCATCTGAGATTCACGGGGTCGAACAAGTGAAAAAAAACCCGGCTTCTCATTGTTGGAGAATTATACTTTGATGCGTCTCTACCTAATTTATCGATGACCTACCCGAATGCCCAACATGTACTATGATTGCGCGACAAGGTTTGAGCTGGTATGGCCCTGAAGACGTTTGTTTTGATAAACACTGAATCTGAAAAGCTATCATCGTCTCTCTCGCTGCTGTACCGAGGAATGATATGTCAACAGGATTGCTATCACCATAGAAACGGGATCAAACTGATCTCAAAACTTACATAAACAAAATTATGAGTTATTTTTCTACACTGCAGCTGTACTCTGAGTCTCGCCATCCTTGCTCTCTGTGGTGTGCATTTATACATTTTCGATCCGCCCGTTGGCCCGTCTGTCTGTTCGACCGACTGTTTAAATTTCTTGATCTACTTGCATATCTCTATATCTGTCAATCCGCCCATCTATCCTCTGTCACTCTATAGAGGTGTCTATGGTCTCTGCCGCTATACTTTCCGGTTGTTTCCAACGTAATTTGAGCGAATCTTGTTTTTTCTGTTCAGAGATCGCATGATGCAAGCACGCAGGGTCACATCTGTGATGGTGTCTTTCAAATACGCTAAAATGCACTAAAGAGAACAGTTTTAATTGAAACATTTTAGGAAAGTAATACTCACCTAAAGGTTAAAAGTTTAGTCTTGAACTTGTAAGTGAAACTCACATTTTGACGCGGAATCAAGAATACAAAATATAACTCAGAGTGTTATGTAAGAGTGTAATATAAAATACAGGATAAGTATAGCTGACGCAAGAAGTCGACATCATAATGAAACTAAACGAAAAGCTCGTGAAGACTACTAGTAAGACATAAATAATTAGTTGACACATGTTGTTTTTATAGGTTTTTGTAGTGCTTTAATAAACTTTTGAATGTTAACAGAAAGTATACATGGGTTATCATAAAACTGACAACGTTGAAAAGATGCAAATACATCCGACATTATATTCTATGACGTATTCGGGGGAGGGGGCTCTGACACCGGAAAGGTATACATTACCTCAATTTTGAACCCCTTTTTCGCCTCAAGTAGACTTTCGATCAAGCCAAACGATGATAAAATGTGAATTTTAACCCTTGTTTTTAATTCAGGCATGACTTTTGATTCTAAATTGGCACTTTTGAACATTTCATTTGGTAGATTTTTGACATCAGGCCTAGGCCAAATTTGTCAACCTTTGCCCATTCAACAGAAAATATTTTAGTTTGCGCTTTGTAATTTGAACTGTCTCGGGTGCATGTGTGGTTTTTTGGGTCTGGTACAAGAATCAAGCTTAGAGCTTACAAAATATTATCCATTTTATCTGATAATAAGCAATGAACTACACCCAGCGACGGATTAGCACTGGATTTGACAAGTTCACGACACATATGCACGAGCGATTGGCGGGTGCATATATCAAGTGAACTGGTCAAAACGGAGTGGTGTACCCGTTTCTGAGATGATTTATTGCCATCACATCATGACAGTATATTGGAATTCTGGCGTGAAACGCCAAAAATATTGTTTTCTGGTTGGGAGGTAGTGCGTGTTCCAACCGTACTATATTGCGTATATAGCGCGGTTATTTTCACGCCTCGACCAATCAGATCGCTGCATATGTGCCATCAATATACTGGTATGATATAATATCGGACAAATCAAGTTGTCGACCATCTGCTACTTCCTCTCCCTCATAATCTTAACCTAAATCGTACAAGTTCGAGTCTAATACTTGAATGGGCTTTGGTGGTATACGGATCAAGTGCATTTGTATCAGACAACATCGGAAAAATTGATAATACAGTTTAACTGTTGAGTTAGACGCTACTATTGGAAGGATATTCCGGTCTGAAATCAGCATAATACCGGATAAATCAATATTATTGTCGTTGATGGAGTATATTGAGTCCCTCGCTCCTCATACACTCTAGCTTAGCTAACGTTGGCGAAATTATCCGCTAAGTAATATGGTGATGTCGGATCTTCAAGCGGGGAATTCACATAGAAAGTTAATCAAAATGAGTTAGATGTCAAATATATTGTAATGCTTTTTAACATACAAATTACATGAATGTTGAAGCGTCTCAGCAGACCGAATACAGGAAAGCTATCGATGTTTCATAACCAGACGATCAGATATGCTCGTTTTTATTTCCAGTTGTAGCGCCGATCACTTGTGAAATCACAAGGACGGAGCTTGATTGGTGAAAAAATGGCAACTTAGGTAAAGAATTGATTCGAACCAGTAAAAAGTACACAACGGCATTCCATCACGTTTGCAATCGAAAGCCTTTTCTACGTTTGCCTAAACGGATTGTAATAGTTAATGATAACACTATAGCATTTCGTACCAGGCTTTGTAATCCATGGAAACAAATTACCGATATTTGCCGATATTTGAAATTAAAGGTCCATTATTTGTAACTTTTCACCATTTTTACCTCGGAAAATTCCATGTTGGAGGCTCATATTTGTTGCAAAATGTTGTTTTACGAAGAAACAAACATGATTAGTGATGTTATAGCCACATAAAACCGCTAATTTCTGTTCAAACGTGTTGCCCTTCCGAGCTCGTTTGTTGACGTCTGGCATGCTCAGCGTGCTGGGCAGAACGCAGATATGGTGACGCCGCGATCACGCGAGATGTACAAGTTCACGTTTATTGCGGGATCAAAACAGACATCTGGCTACGCAACGTGCTCGGACAATAGACTACGACGTAAGTATCGGGCATAAGTAATGAATATTTATTTTGAAATTGCTGTAAATGGCTCGCGCAGGTGCAGAAGAATGCCTACTTTGCAATCCGCGTGTCAACAAAGTTTGTATTTCTGTCCGGACAAAAATTGAAATTTTCGTTGTAAAGTCACATGTTATTTAGTTGTAGGGCACGTAATGTTTCCGAATAATATGCGATTCTCTGTTATTTGACAGGCTATTCAACATGAGCCAGTGATCATTTCAATCAAAACTAACGGAAAAATCGCCAGAAGATACAGCTAATGGAACTTTAAAAATGGCCGCCATCCCTGTGTTATATCTATCGTTAAAATAAAATTTCCGATATTCGCAAAACTGAATAGGTGAAAACTTTATTTTACTCAATATGCTTCAAAATGACCCCCACACGTGGCTCGCTAAAAGAATATTGTAAAAGTTTGAGAGTTCGAATGTTTGTTCCCGAAGCGCATTCTATCTTATGTGTCGATGCAATCGAAATTGTTGACCTATTTTGTATGGTGCATTGTGCATTGCAAGACATCATATGATTTCACATGAACGTTATCGTAATTTATTAATTCTGATTTGTTAAACTAAGAAATGATATTTCATTGAGGTGCCATTAACTTAGTACTCAGTTTGCATACAATTATACTGCAAATCACGTGCAAATCACTCTTGTGTTAACCGTGTTCTTAAAAACAATTGAGCGGTAAATAATTCAAAAAACAAAAATGTTTCTTGTAAATTACTTTCTGTAAATAAAAATAACTCGATAACACAAATTTGAGCTATATCTATGATTGTAAATCAGAAAAAGATTTTAAATACAAGCTATGTATGGGCAAAAATATACTTAATTCCATTTTAATTGGGTAGGTATGTGAACAAGTAAAAATGAAAAAAGAAATGCGTTATCGTTGAAAGTGATTGATACATGTTGTTAAGAAATACTCGTGAACTACATCAACTCGTCTTCAAATGACCTCACACAGAGGAACGTTATTGCTCAAACTAACGACTATGCACTGGAGCTAGTTTGCGGGTTTGTAAAACAACGTACGCCCGACAACATGATCCACATCGTCTTCTTCGCTGGATTCTTCCGGCACAGGGGTTACATCACGACTAACACGTGCCTGCCCACTGAGACGTGTCGAGGACTCACCCGCAGATGCGCCACGTTCTTCAATGGTAACTTCTCCGCGAGTAGTGCACCGCGACAACCTCTGCATTTGCAGGACGCAGACCGATACCTTACTACTTGTGGGCACGTTACTGCTTGGGCGGCTTCTGGCGGGAATTGTGTGGATGCATTCGTCTTCTTCGTCGTCACTTCCATAAGGACTAAAGGATATCTCATCAGGATCGTCGTCGCCATTACCATAGAAACGGGATCGGATTGATCTCAAAACCTAAAAGCAAGAACACGTAACATCACCTGTTGCCCTCAAGGACATCTGTTAATCGCATAATGCAATTAATCTAATACATCTTACTTTCAAGGCATCAGTCCCACAGGATTGTCTCTCCCTCCTAAAACCTCACAGGTTCACTCACTTCTTCCCCCATATTTTCTGATTGTCTAGGTTTTATTATTGATCATCATTATGTTCAACAAACAAACCTCGAAATGTTGTAAATAATGTATATTTTGCTTAACGATCAAGTATCCAAATCAGGGGTCAAGGCTGAAAGTTCTTGAGTGAAGATGCAAATTTTCTCGAATTTAAAGGTAATTGTATTCATCTCTAGTCTACAAGTAATTTTTGATATCCACAATAAACAAGACCATGTAAACTTAATTTTCTCTTCAACTTTCAAGCTATACCGCTGTAGAGAATTACGGCATTGCTAATTTTTGGAAACCCGGTCCTTGAGGCACAGAGATCTCATATATCTCTCGTGCTCAAACTTGAGAAACGGTATTATACATTTATGTTACTCACAACTTTGTTCGTCGCAAAGAAGGCGAGATAGCAGACCGAGCCCTTGTAAATAAATATACAATAAAACATCTAATTCAAGATGCGAGGTGGGAAGTTGTATGCGAATGAGAGTAAGTGTAGCGAAGCTAAATTGACGCCGCAATTCAAAGCTTAATGTGTTACTGAATAAAGCATATTTCAGTGAATACAATAAAAAGCGTGACTTACAGGGATGTGTTGACTCTAGACTTAAATGTATATCGTTCAGAAGGTATATTTGAATAACACACGACATTGGGCGATACGACTTGGCATAGAAACATTTAATGTAATCAAAATCCCCTTTTCATTTGAATGAATAAAATTATCGTTGATATTGTCTGCGTTTTGGTTAATTTTCAATGCAAATGTTTCCTAGAGGGCAAGCAAAGATCAGAAACTCGGGAACGGAATTTATCCATTCTTTTGAGCAAATGATTTCCGTCACACAGAACATGCATTGTAAACTCAGAATTCAAACACTATAAAGTGTACTTACAACAACAAAACATGCAAAGGCGTAGGTGTATCCGTAGTACATATTTCCTGTTACATCTTGTAAACCAATTATCCAGGTTACGGCGAACGTTGGCACTATCAAGCTTATGCGACAGAACTCGTCCCTATTAATGTAAACGTTAATTGCTTATTTAACGTTGCTACCAAAGTTTCTGTATAAAGATGAAATCTTTTAAGGTAGAACGCACCTCGGGGACAGACATTGGGACTCTCAAACTCTTACAATTCTCTTCTGATATACCACATGTGGGGGTTCATTTTAAAGCTCTTGGTGTAAGAAAACTTTTCACCGGCATAGTTTTTCGAAATTCAAAAATTTTGATTTTTCTCCATAGAGTTAACACTGGGATGGGGGCCATTTTGAATTTCCAATATTGGTAAATCTTTGGTAATTTGTTTCTCTAGTACAAAAATTTGCACGGTGACCCCCTATTTTTATTCTTGATTTTGAAAGAGAATGATTGAAAGATTCCTTGAGGAAAGTTAGAGCAAAAGTTTAAGTCTTTCACTTTCGAGGTGCATATTACCTTAAAGTAAATACATCCATGACGTATTGATTTACTTCAGTATCATTGATGTAAAAATCAAATTTTAACGTCGCAGTAATATATATGTTTCCGTGTTGTATTATCGGCATCTTTACAAAGGCAACAGTCGTATTTTCACCAAGTTTTGCCTGTTCCGAATGTGTATGTCTTTTTCCGCCGGTTCAAATGCTACTGCAATAGTTAACTGCAAGAAAAGGTATTGAAACACACCTCAGTATGTACCATAAACCAGATCCGTGGGTAAAAACCAGATGGTCAAATTTGTAGCACATGAACATTATCAAAATGAGGCTTGCCTGCAGGGACACAAACGTATGTTAAAATGTTGAGCGTCAAAGGATTATTTCATCATGAAACCGTTCGTGGTCACGATCAAGTCGACATCTAGTTCAAGTTCCTTTCATATTGTAAAATTCCTTTATAAACTGACAGACATTTATTTCGAAATGAATTCTTAGTCAAATAGACATGCCATTGATTATTTTCAAGTCATGGATTAACAAGTATGGTTATACAGTTGTAGTTGTATAAGAGACTCATGAAATTACAGTCTACTCTGTGAATGGGTGACTAAATATGCGTGCTGCGCAAGAATTATGTTAATTGCCTTTGATTTTTGAAACACGGATCGCATATCGTGCGACATTGTCCACATCAAATAAAATCCAGGTTTTTCAATATAACAACTTTGCAAAGTGAAGTACTATTGAGACATCGATGACTTTGGGTGACTGAGCAGCTTTTTCATCTTCGTTTTCGTATACTATACACTATATATAATCAAAATTGTTTGATGTCGTGATTTAATGTGCCATCTGGTGTTGAATTTTTAGCTAGCATGTTTCAAAACAACTTTTCATTCGGAAATACATTTCATCCATTTTAAGGAGAAATTCGCAGTCGTTTGGCCCTGTCGACAATGTATGTTTTTACATCTAAATATTACATGTAATTGACGACAGTGGTCGCGCAATATTAAATTTCTCGGTAAGTTAGCGATATTAGTTATTTTGATGCGTCGAAATCACAATATTATTGTCATTCAAAAGGCAGCGAATAATGACAACAATAAGGAAACAATGTGCCAATTTTAATTGAACTAACCGTACCAGAGTCAGGCAGGCAGCTGGAATAACAATTGCCATAAAGTTTTCCATGTTGTCTGGCACCAAACAGCTTGGAAGAAAAAAACAACAACAACAAACATTAGAAATATGAGCGATGAAAACGTCATTGGAATGCACATGTTGAATTTGATACAATGCCCGTTTTGTCATATATTAGTATCCATTCGTCAAATTTCCCGAAGATGAAGCAAACATATAACGCCAAAATCAAATTAACCTAATAACATGAATGGAAGGGAATTCCATCATATGTAGTCATACTGTTCTATAAATGATGCATTCCGATAAAGATTGACAAGCCTGTATAACCCAGATAATGTGTAATGAACAAGACATATAATCTTACTTCTGTGATCGGATATAGCTGGCCGACCAACGCAAAGTAGAAGGTACCACAAATAACAAGGGCACAATCCATCCATGAATTACGTAAAAGGCCCTGGAAGATAAATTCATTTGGTTTAAACATAGACAGAAGAGATTTACTTTGCTCGGTTAGCTGACTCCGTGGAATTATAAAAAAACCAAACGACTCTATTGTGTCTTGTATTGAATACAATCCAAGGCTAAGATAACAGCGTTTGTCGGTATGACTATCCTCTGGTGTGTCTAAGTCCTTAGCCGCTCACGTTTATTTCGTGTCTCTTATTTGTACAAATTCAATAGAAATGAGGCTGATTTCACAAATAACGGCGAAAAAGGGCGAAGGGAACAAAAGATCAATGTAGTTACTATAGCAGCCTGTACCTGCGATGCTGTACATGGAGTTGAGTTTTTAAATGGTCTCAAATCCATATGATATTGTTTGTGTACAGATTTGACTTCAATGCCATTGATGCTGGGGTATTTTGGCTACTTATCGCGCGATTGAAATCTTATTTTTTCAGATCCTCCTCAATACCATAAAAATGTTTTAAATCCCCCATCTGTATGATCATAAAGGCCAATATTTATTAGGAATATATGAGAAAAAATAAACATGCATTGCATGCACAGTTCTACTCGAAGATGTTCAACACTACCTGTTTTGACGGACTCATAAATATTCTGCAGAGGTTTTAGATATGTAGTCAGAAGTTTGTTGACCTATATTCCTAAGGGATTTTCTTGAAAAGATTCAATTTTAAATGCATCAGTGGACATTTCGGATTTATAAGTCTAAACTGACTTGAGTTAATCCAAATCTGGCAGGCTCATTGAAACCCACTGAAAGGCACTCAAAATGATGATCATAAATGGCTACACTTCGTCAAATAATAACAAAGTAAGCACGGTGACCTACCGAAAATAAAATTATAAAAAGTACAAGAAATATATGACGTAGACTCTATCTATAAAAGTTGTACAAAATTGACAATATTGGTAGGCCGAAATATTCCATCAAAGAAAACTTTAAATCTTTGAAATATTTGGTGTACTACTGCAAATTTGATGAAAAATATCAACATTGAAAATAAAAAATGAAACAAATCAATTTATTCACACAGTTTTATTCATTTAAAGTAGAATCTTTACAATTCAATTTTTAACTTTTGTATGTTTTATTGTACGATGTAAACATTTCATTCACGGCATGAACTTTAAATGAATCGCTTTATATATTGATTGTAAATGATTTGTGTAAACCAGTGAGTTTTGATCCAAGTTTGTAGAAAAGCAAGCATAGTGGCCCCTTCTATTTTCTTTATTATATGATTATTCTAATATAGCAGAATTCAAAAATCCGTAATGCAAAAGTATAACAAAAGCTGCAATTTTTTCTGATCGTACACCCTTAAGCAAACAATATTAAAAACATGAAGTTTTGATACTTTTTTTCGAATTTATGCTTTTTGTTTCATCTTGTTTTTACATCTTATTATGGTGAAATATTCAGCATTCAGGTTGTAAATACAGTCTACATATGTATTATGTAGACATATTATGTACACATATTTTGTTTTCAGTTGTATTTCGTATACATCAAAATGTCAGTATACCCTTAGACAGCTGCATATTAATACTCAGGCTGTATGAATAAGTTAAAAGCCAACACAGCCTGTGTATGTGTACTGTGCATTTGTATCATTGGCAATCGACCGTCAGTCCTGACTCTAGTTCAATTTATGATCACCAATAGTTTTTACATATTATAAAGGCTTTGTCAAAAAACTGAATATTCTTTATTGCAGCATGCTGTAGGGAGCAAGAAAATATTGAAAAAAAACTATCAACAGTTGCAGTTTCTGCCCCGTGATAAGGTCGTCTTGTTGTTTTCTTATTAAATGGCATTCATATATTTTTTCGAAACAAAAGTCATAAAATGCGACAAAATGGTTTTTGAATTAGTTTAATTATTATTAAAAATATATAATAGGGAACCAAAATATCGCAGGTCCCACTTATACGCAGAGCAAAACATTCAAGTCCCCCTACTACCAGAATTTCGAAATCCCTCTGATTCCTCCCCACAGGTATTTGTGAACGCAACCTCATATTTTAGAGTTGATGCGATAACCAAAAAGATGGTTACGTGAATTTACTTTTGGAATTCATGTTAGCCTTTCTGAATCATTGAGATGCATAAACTAATAGAAGCATGACATCAAAAGTTTCTTCAACGTATGTTGTCGTTTGTGGCGGTCAATTTCAATGATCATTCACATGATTGATGACACTCACTTGGCATAGGTGTTCTTGTGCACACAAAATCGCAGCTTGAGGTAATGCTGCAGACAAAAGTTGAAAACCCAGGCACAGCAGCTGATCAGGATGTAGTGGTTGAGTATAGCCGATATGCGGCACGAAACCTGAAAATTAAATAGAGAAATGCTCACCCTTTTCGTTAACGAACACCATAAAGAAAGGGCAAAGTTGTAAAGTTGTAAAGTATGGGAGACTTAAAAATTGATCGAAGCTCATGTCACACAGGTGGTTTTTCATTCCATAGGCGTAAAATGCTGTCCAAAGAAAAATGTTTATCCACATAATGAGAAACATTTCTCCGTGCACATATCGCTTACTTGAAAGTAGCACTGGGTTAATAATACTTTGTGATAAACGCGGGAATTTGGTGAGTTTGATAGAGTCAGTAACAGCTGATTTTGTGTATGGTAAACGACAGACATTAGTTTTACATTTTTGTTTGACACAGTTTAATGATTAACATCGATCTTATGTTTGCACATTGCTGATCAACCTGCATCTGTTAACGTAATAACAGTGCTGAAACTATATGAAAAACGTTGATATTGTTTTGTACTCATAGTACGGATTATTTCGATATGATACAGGAGTGTTATAATTGATTATAGTTACCGTTTCTTTGTTCACATTCAAAGCCACCACCACCACGATGGAATACAGTGAAAGCGACAGGGAAATACTCCCGCAGACAAAGTAATGATCCGTTGTTATCCTTAGTAGAAGAGATATGTAAGTTAGACGATCGGTAGAAAAAATAACTATATTGTCAGAATAATTAATTTAATGCTATACATTCATGCATTCATCAATTAAGTGTACACAGACAGACAGACAGACAGACAGACAGACAGACAGACAGACAGACAGATAGATAGATAGATAGATAGATAGATAGATAGATAGATAGATAGATAGATAGATAGATAGATAGATAGACAGATAGATTGACATAATTTTACATACGTACAAACGTGCAAACATTATACCTTCATATATGTATGCATGTATGCATGCACCTATGCATGCAATTATGAAAAAGCGAATTACGAATGAAAACCAATCAACACACAATTTAGTAAACGTCCGACGCTACCTTCTCATACAAAGTGTTATAAAGGTGAAAACTGACAAGAACGCCCCCACACTGTTCCCTATCACAATGATCGTTTTCAAGGCAGAATCCAGGAAAGGCTAAATTACAAAGAAAAAACAATTCATTAGGTATTTCGACTGCTACAAGACATGGTCAACAGTAACAACGTTGTACACGAAAGTAGGTTTTATCGCACGAACTTACAAATATTGGCTTACACAAGATCTTACAGATGTACTGTCGACAAAATATATCACAAAAATGAAAAGGATCACATAAAGTACTTGAAAGAAAGTTCCACTCAGGACAAGTTATTAACGTTTCTCTTACCACAGGTTTTGTGCCCATCGTCATGACGAGTGCAACACTTCCAACATGGCTGCACTTACACTCTGTGAAACCAGTGGTTGTGTCATCCACATTTCGACAGTTAATCTGGTCCCACACACTTGCGTAGAAAAATATTTTGAAAATAACAATTTTAATTTTAGCATTATTGGTATTTCCATTATTTTTGCTCACATAAATGTATTTGATGATTATCCATTCTGATGGTATCGCATGCTATGCATCTTTCAAGACTCTTTTTGCTTAAGAAACATCCTCAGCACAATCAAGTTCAATTTTCTCTCGTTGAAAGGTGAAAGTACATATCAGTCAGTGAAATTACGTCATGGTATTTCACAAACATCTATCAACGGTTAATCATCTGGTTCAATAGCCTTGGTATGGACCATTGCTTTTAGCGCTAGAAAAAAGGCAATGAAAACTATAAAACGTACCCTGAAGGATCGCCATGCACCATTAATAGACACTTGGCATTGTACCCGGGCTAAATAAATATGGAACAAAAGAAAGAAAGGGGTAGTTCCCTTGTTGTTTGATGGTTTGTAGCGATTATCCAGTAATGCGGTTACTTTGAGACGCTCATAGTTCTTAATACTTTACTTCTAAATTCATATCAGATCACTTTGCATACTGCACAGCTTGTCTATGGGAGCTTGTTTACTGACCGACACACAAAAATACATTGACATACTAATTTTGCTGGTCGGCGGAATTAAAAGTGAAATGTTCGTTGAAATCGGTTAGATAATGTGTACTTGGAGTTTGGTATCATGAGATTCTTTAACGTACATGTCTGATAGTGTACATATACTGACTGGCCATGAAGGTAACTACAAACGTTTGTTGCCGGAGAGCCTGAGAGTTGCCTAATATCAGTCTGTTTCCCCGAGGCCTTGGACCAAGAGGGATTGACTGCTTTTAACGACTCTCAGAACCGCGGGAAAAGAAATGTAAGCTGTTACACGAGTACACCAAGTCAATGTTTGTTTTGTAGCACACCTCATCCAGATTTCGCGCTGAAATAATCGGAATTTTCTCTGCTATATTCCCAGCTCTTACTCGTATCAGTTGCAGACACCGACATTGCCTAGAATGGGCGCAAGCGTAGACGACACTTTCAAACAACCTGTCAACAGTAGTTGTTCTGAAACTATTGTTGAAACTGAAGCAGTAACGGGCTTTTCTGCATATATAAGCACGAACATGATGTATACATGATGCGACCTTAGAATAAGGAAACATGACAGAGAGACTCAGTGTGGACGAAATATGCTACACATAACTATGATGCCTTACCTCCTTGTGGTAGAGAACGAAAGTGATTGGTTCTTGGAGCATTCTTCCTCGCATGCTATCTTTGCCATCGTAAATGTTGACCGAAATCACAGGAGAGTTTACTTTCTGTACTTTCTTTGTAGCGGTAATTGTTCGCACCCACTGTCTGCCCTGTCTACGAAGTAAGTGGAGCGGAGATAATTGGTCGAATGGTTAACACTGATATAGCAGCTTCATAAACAAGAAAGACATCTTGAGATAATAATGACGTTTATCATGTACCCATGCCAAAATATCACGAAATCCTTGTGACGTTAACCGTTATTTTTATTTATTTATCTTTTTTTTCAATTTTATTTGATACACATATCAACGGGCAAACCCACTAACAAAAGTCAAACGTCACAAGACAAATGTACAAGACAACTATAAAAGTAACACGTTACATCAAATTGAAAAAACATACACAAATCAAAAGTGAGAACTGTTAAAATGACTGGACAAAATAGTTTTAAAACTACACAGCGTATAAAAAATATCTATATTACATTAAAAATATCTATATTACATTTGAAAGAGATATCGTTAAAAACAGACATGCATCTGGGCACTGTCGAGAATTTTCTGCAATTAACAGAATACAAGTCTGGTTTAAAAAGGGGTTTCTTGCGTAAATTTCTACTGGGGGCATAAAAGCAGAATTGATTTAAAATATTTGGTGAATCATAATGTGAATGGATTATTTTGTATAAAAAGCACATGTCAAGGGTCAGCCTTCTATTGTATAACTTAGGAATGTTCAGAATTCTGCAATAAAATGGGTAGCCGGATTTGCTGCAGTGAACACTGAGTTTGCAACAAATGTACTTCACAAACTTAATTTGTACTTGCTTAATTTTTTTCTGACAGGCCCTGCCGGTGGGGGTGACCACACAACAGAGCCATACTCTAGAATAGATCTTACATAAACAAAATACAGAGAAATAATTGCTGAAATGTCATTGAATGGCTGGCAGAGACGCTTAATAAAACCAAGAGATTTGAAGGCTCTAGAAACAATGTTATTGATGTGAAAAGAATAGTTAAGATTGGAAGTGAGGTAAATGCCCAAATCCTTGACAACGGAGACCCGTTGAAGAGGAGTACCATTGATGGAGTAATCAAGAGAGGAAATGACTCTTTTTTTAAGTGTAAAACTGATAAATTGACATTTACTGATATTAGGTGACAGCTTTTAGTTGTTACACCATTGAGCAAATTTGTCAAGATCTTGCTGTAACATGACACAGCGAGGGATGTGATGATGCGATAGATATTAGCATCGTCGGCATACAAACTGAGTGAAATGTCTTACAGTGAAATGTCGTTAATAAACATAACAAAAAGTAGTGGCCCCAAGAGGGAACCCTGGGGTACACCGGACGAAACAGTGTACCATTTTGACGAGTAACTACCAAACACTACCCTCTGTCGTCAAGATGGAGATAAGAAAGCAGCCAACTATGCATGTTACCACATATACCAAATTTTAAATCTTAGCAGAGATAAATTATGATAATAGACATCAAATCAGGTCCAATAATCGTTATCATTCAAGGTAAACCATGAAATTTACCAGGTCCAAGGAACATATAGATGATGACAAAGGCAATGGGACCATCTTGAACCACGAAATAGTGGTGGTACCAGGTGTCCGGAATGGGTAAGCGTACCCTGCCAGCTAGCCGCACCCCTCAAGATTGACCCAAAGTGACAAATATATTGTTATTTGGTGAATTCACCAAATTACTTTTGTGAGTCAAAATTTGGTATGCTGTCACTCATCATTTGAGAAACAGACAGGTCATATTTTGATGCAACATCTCATTAAAAGCCATCAGTTTTGGAGTGTTATCTAATAAATTGGTAGTAAACGAAGTAATGGACTGGCTACCATTCTTCACCTACGTTGCGAATGTCAGAATGAAATAGTCCTGATTAATAAGGTCAATACGGGATAACTTTATATATAGTTATACGGTAAATGTGCTGCGATGAGTTCCAAATTGTTTACCCTCACGACAACGGTGAAGTGGATTAAAGTAAATTTGTTTTTAACACTTACTCTTTCTTCACGCTATGCGGAATTATGTTCTTCGGATTCTTGTATGTAAAAGCAATGACTGTTGCGTTGCCTATTGATTTAAAAAGTGATTAGTATCATAAGCAGTCAGAGAACAAACCTGACTTCCAAGGAGCAGATCATTTAGTCATTATTTCATTCGTGACTTATATGTTGTGTCAGAGAGTCGATCAAAGTGATCGTAAAGGTTACGAGTTTAACGTAATTTTAAAATTGAGAAAAACTAAAAGTGTTAGGCAGATCCGCCGAACTCATGATTCTGAGGATATTATCAATATTTTATGCAATAATAAAGTTTCAAATAATGTTTATCCTTATCATTTCATTAACGTAACGCTACAAAGCCACGTTTTCTGAAAATAGCAATTTGATGGCAATGAACAACGAAAGCTGATAGGAAGGGCTTTCCAACTCATTACACGGAAGATACCATGAGCTTGATTGCATAATGCAAGTTACCTGTAACAGTCACAACGGCATAATAGGCAATTTCGAGACTGGGTATTCAAAGAATTAAGCTCTGTACGTGTAACCGCAAGCTGATTCTTCTGAAATTGTGTTAAATGGATATACTGAACAGCTTCAATTTTTTTCCAAGCCGTTATTACATTTTTACCATCCATTTTCAGAATGATCTGATAAAAAAGAAAACATCAACAGTTGACTGTGTTGAATAAACACAATTTACATGCGGTTTACTAAATCTTATTCTGTACGACATTCTTACCTGAGCTATTTGTCATCAAATTATCTCGCGGTATTATGACCTTGCTACCCCCTTCATCAACTTTGTACCAAACACTTGATGATCTCTTCTTGCGTGCCGATTTGGCTTTGCTGGGAAATTCAAAGCTATTTGCATCACCTCTACGGACACTTGCTTCCAACCCTGTACAACGAAACGAAATAACTATACAAGTTGTATTGGACGTTTTACTTATACATGCTGTTCGAGAACAAGTTATGCCGTATGTATGGGTAACGCATTGGTATGTCCATGCAGCAGGTTTTCCCAATAGCATAGTCTGCTTAGTCATATCCGCATAAAATGATTGCTCAATAATTATTGTTAGTACATTTATTATTAATTAAGACCATTAATTAAAGAGGGCCCATGTGCTTGAACGAAATAATTGTAAAATGACATAGATTGTCAATTGACAAAATCACAAATGTGTCCCTAATTCATCTTCACTGCAACTGCGCACAATAAAACATCTTGATTGGACCGAACCTTCCTGATATATGGAAGTCATAATTTGTAAAGCGCCACCTACCAATGTTCTTGGTATACACTTTAATATTTTCGTTGTACTGAGTCACATAGCTATATACATCGTTGCTGAATATTTCCAGGGCCTCGATCAATGTGATCGATCCGGCGTTGGTACCTCTTGTCTGTACAGACAGTATGGAGAATTGAAATTGTGTTAACATGGACATTCGTAAATGATCAGGTCCAAGCCTCAACAAGTATATTCAAAATTGTCATTTTATACTAGTTTTTATCGTCCATGCGTTTAATCAATCATCTAGTAAACAGAGAAACTAATTCTGATCAGCCAACTGTACGCGAATCACAAAAGTATATAAATTGATATCGCTGCAGCATGATCACGGAATTTCTTTACTGTTTGAAGTAATAACACATTTCTCACCTCATGAATTTGATACCACATTTCTTCCTTATCGCCATCCAGTAACTTGCTTGCCACTTCAACCATCGACTGGGAAATAAGGCGTGAACGATAAATTAGAAAAAAGGATATAGCATTTCGAGTATGCCTTTAGTACAGTGATAAACAGATATTCTTGATCTCAGCACTTCATTCTTTGCACCCTGTTGTTTTCATGTGTGAGCGTGGTATAGTCGACGTTGTCGTCGTCAGCATTGAGCGTCGTATTTCTTAAATGAGTCTAGCAGGGGCAGGTATTATCACCTAAAATTGCAACTCTGTGATTAGTTCTGGACAAAACGCCTGCCCTGGATTATTTCGTGGACATTGTACATTTGTGTCTTTCTATCGATGAGTTATGACGGCTGTATTGAATAGTGCAGACGAATTCAGTATGAGTACTGCTGGCAGCAGAAATGCAAGTGTAAGCCATGACAATGAATACACTGACTCAAAGAAACTATGGTAAATAGTAATATTACACAGACAGATGTAACGATGAATTGTTCAGTATTAAAGCTCGCAGCGTTTGTCGTATTGTCTTTGATGTGATGGCCTGTTAAGATTTCAAGAATCAAACATAGACAAGTGGTAGTGTAAGCACAGAAAATGTGTAATCCTGTCGCCAGCATGAATTTCAGTCCGAACTTACAGTCATGTGTTTGCCTAATGCAGCTTGACAATTTTTTATGTTTTAACATACGTTGAAAAAATTAGAATAAGAAAAAATATTTGATATAAAGAACAAAGATACTGGAAAACTATCAAAAGAAAAAGCTACAGTCCTTTTTAGAGAGACTTGGTTATATTTTTCTTAGTTTCTCAGTTTGTCTTTAAAATATTGCAATTTTCTGGGAATGCCCCATCATTTTCAATATTGTTTGTTTAGTTTAATAAGTCTAATTTTGAAAAAGAAAGCCCTGCAATATGACATAAAAACAATAGATTATATTCAATATTGAAAACAACATGCAATTGCAGGAAAACCTGAATAGTTAACTGTATATAAGTATTTGTAATCACACATAACTGAAGCCAAGCTGACTCATTAATATGCAAATTATGCATAGATATGCAAATTAGGCCTGACCTAACGCTAAAAACTTGATCAAATGAAAATTTAAGCGTCACAGTATAATATTATGATAAAAACTCAACAAGTGATGTTTTAGCCAAGAGGGCCCTTTTCTCATTCCATTGCTCAAATGATATATTAAATAATGTTTTTGAATGACTTTTAATAGGAAAGGAGAGAGAGAGAGAGAGAGAGAGAGAGAGAGAGAGAGAGAGAGAGAGATGGAAGGATTGTTTGTACCTTTATGTATCTCTTTCTCTCATTTTGCCTTCCTTTTGATAAGAGTGGCTTTTTTTCAATTGTGTCAGATATTATATTCATAGAAAGCAACAAGTCCCCTGATAGGCTATCATCCAGTTGTTCAGCAATATCTTCGAATAGCATCGCTGCTGCAGACACATCAATGATATCATTTACCTGAAATAAAATTATAACAAAATTAAAATGAAACTTCATTTCCTCCAATAATTTAAATGGATAAATAGAGTTTAGTGCAACCCTGCTCCACAGTTGTAAGTTTTTGAAAATTTTGACAACTTCGGCAACACTATATAATCTACAATGATCATGTTCGGAACTCGTTTGGGATAATTGCATGGTGAAGTAATGTCGGTTCATTAGCAAATGTAAGCTCATCAGCTTTTCTTTCTAAGTCATGCAATTGTTTTTATGCCTGATTTGTACTATTTCAACATTCAACTATAAAGCACCTAAAAGTTTCGAGAAAGTTGAAAAATATTTCTAAATTAGTTCCAATCATGTTAATGGTTCAGTAAAACTGATCATTTGCTGAGTAGCCCCTCATAATTTGGACCGATTTCCACAGTTGTTGCTTTTTTGAATCATTGACGTATTCAGTAATATATTTAAAGTAATTATACTATTATCAATTCTACCTCACTAACATTCTGACAATCTATCACACATATGCATGTTTAAAAGTGTCAAGCATGCGTTAACACGTACGTGCATGTATATAGACACGGCACTGGATGGGGAGGGTCACACAAAATGTCTTGAATAACGAGGCATCCTAAAGATGCTTATAGAAGAACACTAACCTTATCGTTCAACTCAATAAGCTGCTGTGATTTACATTCAGTTGTATACACTGGCCACCAATTAGTATTCGCATCACAGAAGCGCATCATTTCCCCTGTGATAAAAATTATGGCTATGTTATGCAAGCTGTCTTATCGACTGTGGTTTATGCGACTGCAACCTCCTTTGTTTCTTTGATATGATACGTTTTGTTAACTAAAGTTCGGCATCCTCACAAGGACGACATGGATGGAAACAGGCATATGCATTGTGTGTACAAATGTGTAATGTTTTTGCATATGCATGTCTCCCTTTGTCTGTCATTATTTTGTCAGTCTTCTAATAGTCAACGTATCACAAAAATAGTTTTTTAGTTTTTTCAAATTACCTGAGGAGCCAGCTGGACATGGTACCCAGTCTGTACTACAGTTTGACGGCGTTGATTTCCAAAGACTATAAGTAGTTGGATCGGTTTCTTCGTCGCAATTACTTTCTGTGACAACTAAGGGAAACGTTTAGGTAGATTAATGAAAAGGATTTTTGAAGTATTGCTGTTTAGATTTCTTGACAAAACGTATCAACCTCTTTAACCACATAAATCCAAACGCTTATAGACGAATGCAGATCTTCGAGTATCATGAAGAACGAGAAACCTTTTAAGAAATCGTCGAGAATTGACAGACCTATAAGGCTGTTCTCTTACCATCTAGTTTGCAGTGTTTTTCCATTAGAGGTGATGGAACACATAACGTATCACTTAAGCGAAGAAACCCGTCTCGGCACGTACATGTGTAACTACCGATAATGTTGGTACATTCTCTGTTTGTTATGTAGGGGGAACAAACATGCATGTCCTCTGCACATTCATTTATGTCTGTCACAGAAAGAATGTGAAAAAACCAAGGTTACTAATTAAATGTATGTATGTATGTACGTGTGTATGTATGTATGTGTGTATGTATGTATGTATGTATGTATGTATGTATGTATGTATGTATGTATGTATGTATGTATGTATGTATGTATGTATGTGTGTGTATCAACATATCTATGTATGTATCTATGTACCTATGCATGCATGCATGCATGCATGTGTCTATCTATCAATTTATCTATCTATCTATCTATCTATCTATCTATCTATCTATCTATCTATCTATCTATCTATTAACCTTACTATTTGTGTATCTATTTATGAATATATATATATATATATATATATATATATATATATATATATATATATATATATATATATATATATATATGACAGGAGTTCCTGCTCCGCATCCTTGGAGAAAACACGAGGCAACAAATATCCAACATTTTGTATCAGACTGCTTATGCAAGGTTTGCGATTGTATTATTAGTCTCGGTGGTTTTTGTATCTTCAAAGCCTACTGAATCAGGATCTGCATGATTCCACCCTGGCACCCTTGGGCATTTTAATATATTCAAGATGGCCGCCAAGATGGCCGCCAAAATATATAAATGGTAATATCTCAGCTCTATGAAATGTTATCAAAATGATTTTGGTGTCATTTGCCAGGTAAACAGGGCCGAGGTATTCATTTCTTTCATTGCCCAACATGTGCAACCCTTAATTTGCATAAAAATACAAGATGGCTGCCAAAATGACCCCAAAACATGTAAAATGCCATATCTCAGCTCCACGAAAAGCTGTTGGAGTCATTGTGGTCTCTTTTGCCAGGTAAATGGGGTTAAGGAACTCATATCTTTCATTGCCTGACATGTACGACCCTTAATTTGCATAAATATCCAAGATGGCTGCCAAAACGACCTCCAAAAACAAGTATAAGTATCATATCTCAGCTCAATGAGAAACTGTTGGAGTCATTTTGGTCTCCTTTGCAAGGTATATATTGGGTCAAACAATTCATATTTTTCATTGGCTGACATGTACATCCCTTAATTTGCATAAAAATTTGCATAAAAATCCAAATACCTGTTTCAGTGTGTAAGGATCATATCTCAATATACTATGCCACTGATTTTGGTGTCTTTCAGCATGTTTTACGGGTAAAAAAATTGGCATCGTTTGTTATATTTGCTATAAAATCAAGCATAAAAATCTGAAATGGATTCTTACAATCCAAGATTGCTGCTAAGTTGGTTTCCACAATAAACATCAAGGTATATCTCAGCTGGGATTGCATACTAGAGACTAATACATTAAGGGTTTAAGGCTGAAGGATAAGTTTCTTTCGTTAAATTAAATGTGAAATATTTTATTTAAAGCCAAAATGACCACCCAATATCAACTATGGCCTCACAAATGGATGCCACAAAAACATTGAGTCGCATCTTAGCCAACCAAGCATTCTTGAGACCTATTTTGTTGTGTTTGGTAAGGTTTTATTGGTCGCAGGGTTTTCATTGCTTGTTTTCTGAACTGGAAAAAATCTTACTTCAATGGAGTAAAACATTACACCGTATTTTAATTTATCAAGCATCTTTGACACAAGGTTTTATGTGTTTTGGTCTGTTTGAGAGGTCATGGAATTCAAAATTCCATTCACATGATTTGTCGAACCAACCATTTAAGATAAGTTATAATGAACTGTATCTTTCCATACAACATGAATGGTCATTTTATCATTTGCCAATCAACCACAATAAATGACCTTCAGTTATTCGAGGCAAATTTGCTGAGAATGCACTTGCACTTGCATAAAAGTGACTTGTTTGGTCATCTTTGAGCCAACCTGAGTCATCTGTCTTGTTTATTTTTGCACCAACTTAGTCACTCGGATCATTTTCAGCAGGATCTTTAATATTGTTGCCCTTTAAATATATGACCACAAGTGGGTGTGGCAGAAGCCTTCTATGAATACCTTTATCATTGCAGGCATGGTTTTCTGATTTGGCAATGAAGATACTTGTCTCTTGCCACTTTTGACAAGAAGGTTTCATGTCATCCGTCAGACGTTGTATCTTAAGCTTTACAGCCGTCATGCTAAAAACAAGTCTCTAGTTTCTGCTATAGTGTCATTCATAGGCAGCAGGAATACCAACTTCTTGCGTTTCACACAATTCAGAGCACTTTGAGCAGTTAAATTGCATTACACACACCAATGTTAGATTTAGTGAGGTGTGAGTTGCATTTTTACCAATCAAGCATTCTTAAGAGCTATTTTGATGAGTATGGTAATGTTTTCTTAATTACAGAATTGGAATCTCTAGTGATCTGACCTGAAAATACTTTCAAGAACATTACAAAAAGAGGAAGTTTATCTGATAATGCTAATAATGGTGTCAAAAATATTATATCGTGTCTCTATTTACAGAGTAGCTTGCGACACCAAAATTTGTGTCTATGGATACATTTGAACGGTCAATTGCAAATAAACTGTACAATCAACATATATATCAAAAGTGAAGTCAAAATATCATCGATGCCCTAAAAAGAGTTGCAAAACAGGCATTTAGCCTTAAATGATCATCTTTGAGATTGATTCTAATCTTTGGCCGTATTTTAGGTATCAAGGAACACACTTTTCCCATTACATGAACTTTTTACGTACCATTTATCATTTGGTGGCCCGTTTTATAATACTTATCTGTAACAATGTACCAAGATACCGAGACTCAAATAAAGTCGCATGAGAAGACAAGTTTACTATGTAATATATTTCTGAAAAGTTACTAACCCTAATTGACCATTGCCTCAACACTCTCTCGATTACAATTGCACTGGATTTACGTAAGGAGCAGAGAGAGAAGGCCCTTTTGAATAGGTACACTGCAAGTTTGCATGTCAACAGATGTTGTGCGCTTAACTTAAGTAAGATGCCTGCGGTGTGGGAATGGGTATATGGTAAAAACGTTAACTGTTACTGACCCGTGAAAACCGGAAAGGCAGATTGCCATGATCCATCTGAACACGTCATGTAGGGACTTGCTGCATTCGATGTCAGACCAGGACGACCGACAAGCATCAATGAACTCTGAGGACCGATAGTGATTTTCCTTTTTCCAATTTTTGTTGTACAGGTATCTGCAGGAATATTTTTAAGGAATTATGTGTGACAACAACAACTTATTCTTGTCAAGAGATGATTGCGATGTTCATCTCACAAAACCTGCAAATATACATAGATAATAAATAAAATGTATCTTTCCTTAAACAGTGTATTATCTTGATGTTGAGCACACACAGATACTTTGTTGGCGGTAATGAATGTCAGATTCCAAAGCGTGCCATAATTTGATCACCTTCAGAAATCGTATTATCTATAGAGTATGTTGTTGTGATGTTCATACATTGGCAGGTACATAAAGATATTAAACACCTATTGCCTGGTCATGAGGGCTATAGCGCCTGTCTATTACCCTGAGAGGCCGTGTGTTACCAGAAACACATCGCTATTCCGCGAGGCCGTAGGTCGAGGGGTGTAGCGATGTGTTTCTGGTAACACACGGCCACGAGGGGTAATAGACGAGCGCTATAGCCCGAATAATGACCAGGCTATAGGTGTTTTATAACACACCACATGCTCATGTTGTATTGTTATATAGTTTTTAATGTGTTTTGATACTTTGCACCGCAACAATCCATTGTGACAGGTTTACTAGGCGATGTTTCGACAGCGGTTTCAGTTGCACGTGGTATCACTTTCTTTCAAAAATATTCGAAGCATACCTAGCGACATCCTTAGTTGTACTTTAATCTTTTCCGTCGATGAGCTGTTCAAGTTCCTACGCTGTTGGAATGTTGGAAAATGTTGGAAAATCTGTTTTAGAGAATATGTCGTCACCTATCCCGGACGCACATCACGTTCTAGTCACCCGCCATTATTGCAAAGCTGCAGACAACACTACGGTCACGTGACCGGGCACTTTTCCAAATTTGGTCAGAACTATTTCCCTAGGGAAATAGCTTTTCAAAAAATACCCTCTGACGTCTTTTTTGTTGATCTGGTGGGGACTAGACGTATCTCTTTTCTCGTCACGTGACGTATTCTGGCGAATCGCGACACGGAATGAGCATGTGGCGTGTTATAATGTATTTTATGATGGCTCTAACTTTAATTTTTGATTTATAATTAGATGCTTATTAGTATTTACATAGACAGTGCTCCAATGTTCACTGTTTGTACGTCGCTTGTATAACTGCGATTGCAAAACCCACTCTGTACACATCTGAAAATCATTTATGAAATTGACAATAATAAGAAGTCGTTTGATCGAAGAAAATAAATCAGTACACTTATTGCACATCTTAGAAGGAGGATTTTCTGTTGTTATTGAGGGTGCCATAGTCTTACTGTCTGTGACAGAGACAGGTTCATAGTTGCTTGCAACATAGTTTGTAATTGTGATTGTAACACTGGCTCATATATTACATGGTGGTGAGAACACAGATATGGAAAACTTATTAAAAATCTTCATGAATTCGGATTTCTTCGGATTTCTCACACGAAATGAGGACATTGTGCTACCTATTGAATAACCTTTGCAGACAGGCATTTGGTTTTGTGGATTAAATGAGGTTTTCACTGTCTTGATGTTTTCTTGAAAATCAGAAATTACTTTTCCTCATTGAAAGTAGCCATTTTGATTGAAATACTGGTAAATTGTACGCAGTGACCTTTGATTTGTATTTTCAATTTGGAAAAAAAACGTTTGAATCTCTCCTATCGACACTTTTAGCTTCGTGTACGTCTTTCAGTTCCAATACACCTACTACCAAAACAGAAATAGTTTAGATTCTTGTTTAGGATCATTGAAAACATAAGTGTATTCCTAGTCCTGTTGTAGAGTGAAGTTGATCAAGAGTTGTCATAGAGTCTGTACAGGGCGACTTTTCAGAAAATGCTAAATTAAGTGAGCGTAAGATGAAAGAGATGGTCGTTTGCTCAATTAATTCGAAGACGAGGTTAAGGGTTGAAGTAAAAAAAGCTTTGCTTAATTACAGAAACCAGAACTAGCTGCCGCTTAGCAGATAGACACTGCTTCTTTCGGGATGGAGGATTCAACTGTCACTCTGCTGCCTGTTAGAGAGTGGGATTCATCGAGAGTTTTAGCAGATTCTGTAGAGGATCTCTCTTAAGTGGCTGCTAGAGACCACCAGAGATGAAAAAGAACCAGCTTGGTTCCTCAAAGTTTTTGAGACATGGCTATATCTACAATACAAACTGAATTTGTCTAAAACTGTCACAATTAAAGGGCAGGTCATTTGTCAGCTTTATCTAAAAGCAACTTGGCCAAAATGACGGAAAGTTTAAAGGAGAACAATAGGCAAACACCATATAAATATTCAATTTCAATAACAGCTAATAAAACTACCATGGATTGAGAACTGTCCTTTCAAACAGTTCCCTCTTATTGAATTACGTGATGACATAGTGTAATAGAAATGAAAATAAAAAGTGGAACATAAAAAGTACCACTCTCTAACACGTGACTAATAGAAACGGGTAAATCAAACGAAATAAAATAGATTATTAGAAGCTAACCAACTGTAAAAGTTCTTGTGATTAAAGCTTCAAGCGTAACTATCGTAGTACTATCTCTTGTAGAGACTGGCTTATCTTGCATTGTTAAGAGGCTTGTCATTGGCGCTTTTACTGTACCTGCTGAGACATGTGACAATGAGACGAAAGTCAAAGATAAGTCAATCATTTTTGCAGATGTAGTTAGGGATAATAGAAAAGACATACGTCGATTACAAGAATTCAAATTATAGCAGAATGTAACTTACTAGACACCGGGTCTTTTGAGGTGGAGGGTTCATCAGTAACCGTACTTCCTGTCGTAAAATGAGATTCAGCGAGAGTTGGAGCAGGGTCTGTGATGGGTGTCCGTTCAGTGGATGCTTTATCAAACATAAGATATAAGAGAGAAAGAACGGTCATTCAAATCTTAAAGATGACACTAAAATTAATACGAACTCAATCTTCAAATCTGTTAAAATCTGTCGGTTTCATTTCACAACATATTGTTTGATATATTTTGACGAGAATGAAAATTAAAATGAAAGAATGCATGCCATATTTGGTATGACACCCCTAATGACCGATAGAAGTGGGTTAATAGTTTGAAATCAGATCTTTGTTAACTAACCAGGAGTTATTTCTGGTGTTGTAGATGGTCCATACGCAACGGTCATTTCTGTTGTAGAGGGGACTTCCGAAGGAGATGTTGCTTGGTCTGTGGTGAGCGTTTTTTCAGTGGATGCTGATCAAATGAAGATGAAATATAAAACCCGGTTGGTGTTAGCAAGCCTTTTCATGGAGAGCTTAATCAAACGGACGGAGGTCTGTGCAAGTAAGCAGACATCGTTTCTGATGTGGTGAAGGGTTCGAATGTAACCGTATTTCCTGTGTTCGATACAGTCTCATTATAGTTTGTGGTAAAGTTTGTTATTGGCATTTTTCAAGTTGATTTACAAAAATCAGATTAAGAAAATGAAGGAAGCAGAATGGATAGTCTGATATTTTAAAATAGAGGTTGATTAGTCGATTTTAAGGGTTCTAATCTACCAAAACAGTATACTGAAGAGGCTTCATAATCCCAGGAATCTTTCCAATTGTTGTTTAGGGTTCAGTTACTGTAACCTCCATTGTATAGAAACGTTCGGTAAAAGTTCTAGCAGAGTCTGTTATGGGCGTCTACTAAGTGGTTGGTAAATTCCATTTGAGTGAAGAGAAAAATATGTCGCTTAGTCAAAGTATCAATTGGTTTCGTCATTTGAAAACCTGCGAATACATCGTAACTTACCACACTCGGGATTTGTTGCTGGAGATGGTATTGAAGATGTGTATCCCACGTTACTGAAGGATGTAGCAAGGTCTGCTGTTGTAGTATCATTGGATGCTAAATTCGCGAAGAAGAAAAGACTGAGTAATTATCACGTAAGTAAGTAACTGTTGTTGAAACTCCGATATCTATATTAGTATATATGTCTGAGCATTTTTTGAATGGGATGTTTTCCGTCTATGGTGTTTTGCTTTTACACAATTTCATTGAAATTAGAATGAGAAATTGAGTATTGTAACGAAATCCTCTGAATTTCCAGAAATACCATGAAAGTCAACACCTGGTAAAATACGCGAGGACAATTCTCTCAGAAATCTGTACTGTGGTAACGTGAATGGGCTTCTGAATGACGTCCGTCACTGAGGTGTTCGACTTGTGCGTGGACAGAACTCGTACAAAACTGGGTCTAGAGAGGCGACTTAACGCACGCCTTGATTCAGGCGAAACCAATAACAAAGAGAACCTAGGAAAACTAACTTGGTATACTGGCACCTCAGCCTCACGGAGGCTTACTAAGAGTAGCAAGAAGTATGATTTAACGGAAAATAGAAGGAAATAGCGGTAGCCAAGAGGTTAGATTAGGAGAGAACAGATATGCACTGCTCACTGCAGGACGGCTACCTCCACAGTGTCCCAGCCGGGGGATGGGTTGCCTATGGTTACCATGGACATGTGACTAAAACCCCGCCCCTAATTTAGTGACTGACATACACGGGAACGCCCCATCTGAAAATCAGGGATATTGCCTATTTTCTCAACGACACGCAAATTCAAAGTAGGGACCCATCCGCACCAACGGGCTCCAAGGGCAATTTTGTGTCCTGTATTTCATGACAACTCCCCCGCCTAGACCTGTGCATGTCCTCATGCACAATGGTTGTTAAGAAGATCTTGTCATTTTCCCTTACTGATCCAACCGCAAGGCTATCAAGGGTATTTAACTCTCCTGTCGTGTCAAATATCAAATCTGAAGATTATGTCTTGTCAATAACATTACAAAACATAACTGTGGATACCACATACTTCTGTAGGTAGAGAGCTCGTAGTCCAGTCAGTCGACATTGTCATTCAATAAAAAACCCAGCCATATCACAATGGAAACGCAAACACAAGGAGTACCCCCTTGAACTGAAATAAGAGTTATCATTGGTCTCGGGATGTCTTTTAATCAACGATTACTTGCTACCCTAAGCATTCAAGGAGAAAGTAAATTAAGCATTTGCTGGGCGTTATCCGGCAACACTTTTGACTTGCGTCTGGGTCCGCTAGACATAGCCTTTCCCTATGCCGTATACTACCCGACAACAATCACTAAAACCTTAGCCCACTGCAAACATCCAGAGCTCAAAACAATTAATTTTCTTATGTAGTCTGTCCCCATTATTTTTTTTTCTTTTTAATTTTTTATTTTTTTTTGTTTGTTTTCGTTTGTTTTCATTGAGGGTATAATTCACTGTCAATCAATATTTGTCGATTGTCGGGAAGAAAATTATAAACGATGATCTCTCATCAGCTAGTCACGGTGATCCCATACCACTACTCTTGGAATCACGTGACTATATGTGAAACTGTGAACTATACTGCTCACCAAATGTAACCCCGTATGTGATTGTTGCACTTTTTCTCACTCACCTACACTGGGGATATTACCAATCTCCCTCTCTACGTACCGTAGAATATATATGTGTGGCTATATAACTTGAACACCACCAATGGAGCTCTCGTTTGTCAACCCTCTCCATTCTTGTTTTACGGCCCTTGACAGTCTACTAAAACCATAGTGATCGACTGCTTTTCTGTTTCTTCTTGGATACCTATTGCTACTGTTTAGCTCCTAAGACTTGTAGTCATTTAGGTTATGGGGATTTTCCATGGGCATTTCATTATCACATTTCTGATCAACTTCCCTATCACCTCGCAGATTATTAGAACTGTTTCCTTTATCTATATCATTTTTACTCTTATTTTCATTATGGTCATTTTTCAGGTTGTTCCCCTCTAAATTACCAGTATCAGTAGGAATATCTGACCCAAGGTTGTCGTCAATTGACTGATCATTTACGTAATCCAAGACATCATCACATTTATCCTCAATCAAGGGTTTGAAAACCTGACTTTCACTATCTTCTAATGCTTTAGCATGAGCAGCATTTTAAGGTTTGCCAACCTGTATACGCTCGTCCACGGGTATAGATTTCACTCTGTCCAACCAGGGATCCAGAGCTTTCCCCTGCTACCGTTTTTAATTTTTCATGATTTACTATCTTAGCTTTGCTCCTTGGACTGAGTTGTATCCGGTACACAAGGTCAGACACTTTACCAATGACCAGATATGGACCTGATAGGCCAACTGTATTTTGGGAGCATAGCCTTTCCTCCTTCTCTCATCTTTTAACAAAACGAATTCTCCCACCTTATAGTTGTAAGTAGTCGCAAAACGATCGTACAGACGTTTCTGTCGGCGAGCAGTGACTTTCAATTGCTCTCTTGCATGTGCATGTGCTTGTTCTAATTTATCCCTTAAATTGGCCACGCCATATCTAATGGGTAGTGTAACTCTCTCCCAACATCATCATGTTAGGAGTTTCTCCTGTAGATGGGTGTACACTACTGCGGTATGCAAAGGTGGCTAAACTGATGTTCTCGCCTCAGTCAGTTTGGTGTTGCAAGGGGTCCATATAAGCTCTAATATAGTGTACAAGCGTGTGGTTAAAACGCTTCACCTGCCCGTCACTCTGCAGGTGGCGTGGCGTGGTAAATGTCTTGTTAACCCCAAGCAAATCACACACTTCTTTGAATACATTGGAAACAAAGTTCCTGCCAAGGTCACTGTGGCATTCGAGAGGCATACCAAACCGACTGAGAAAGTTGTCAAGCAACACCTTTGCAACCGTAGGAGCCTCTTCATTGAGAATGGGGTAAGCTTCCATCCACTTGGTGAAGTAATCACCAAGTACCAAAATATTTTTATTACCCCTGCTACGCTCGGGAAATGGCCCCACTACATCAATTGCTATACGTTCAAGGGGTGCTCCGACAACGTAGATCTTAAGTGACACCCTTCTTTTCCCTGTGATTAGTTTATTTTTTAGCACATACATCACATTTTCGAATATGACTCTGCACGTCCACAGAAATTCCATACCAAAAGTACTTGAGCCTATTTTCGCGAGGGTTTGGCGAATACCTGCATGGCCTCCAAACTTTCTATCATGAAATGTCTCTAACACAAGGGGTATGAAGGTCTTTGGCAAGATGATCTGCCACCTTACCAATCTTCCATCAGCTGCTTCCCAAAGCTTATATAGTATTCCATTATGTACCCTGAGTTGGGAGTTTTGGGACCAATAGGTTTTGAAGGCTGGTGATCTATGGGAAATGTCCTCCCACGCTGGTCAAGTTTCACCACTCTCCACCATCCTCATTATCAAACCTATATTTGAGTCTCCCAATTGTTGCTCCCTTAACTCGGCCATTGACCACAATACCTCATGCTCAATGTTTCTTTCACTATCTAAACTAAGTTCCACCTCCTGTTGCTCGGGCTGAGCAACAAGGGGCTTCGTGGTTTCCTTATGTACATCACACCTATGTGGATGGAGGCGTCCCTCCATCCTAGGCCACCCATCAATCTAGTGATTGGGAGTTTTCTCAACCTCGGAAGACTTATTACTGTTCTCAGCAATCTTGGCAGAGGGTAAGCGTTTACAAGGGTACTGCATTCAGAAGACGGAAATCAAAATCCAGACAAAATGAGGAATCTTTCTTAGCTACAAGTAGACATGGTCTACTCCATGGGGAATCACTTTCTACCAACAGCCCCTTGTCAACAAATGTTTGCATCTGCTTATAAATCACCTTGCCTGCCCCCTATTTCTGCTTTGATTAAAGCTTCACCCCATAGAGATACCCTGGACCCGTCTACCTGTATTAAACATGTACCAGAATCTGTCACCTGAGGGCGTTCATTCTTTGGAATAAGTTCGAAAAAATCTTTAGATATTACGCTGTGTGTTGAACCATTGGCGACAAGACACTTTTGTGTTACTCCCTGAAATGTGACATCAGCCAGTAACATGCTTATAGACTGTTCATTATTACCAAGATGTGAATGACCCAGTGCGACTACAGGTTCGTGACCTTTGACCCGAGAACTGTCTCCAGGTTCAGACGAAAAATGCGTAGTATCAGCGGTGACAATTTCTGTTTGAGAAGAAGAGTTCTTTGTTACGGTATTAGTTTTCGGGAAAAGAGGTGTAGCACTGTATTGCTTGGGCTGTCGGCTTTTACCGACTTTCTTACTTTTACTTTCAGCAGGTACAGTGATATGAGGTTTTATGACAGAATTAGAACTGTTCGTCGGTTTCTTACTAGCTCGATCTATTCCGGCCCTTTCTACAGTTTTACTGTGTGACTGTTTTATTCGGGTTGGAAGCCGGCCGGCTCTCCCAACCCTTTGGAGTTTGACGACTGCCCTTTCACATCAGACTGTCTGGATTTGTATTGAGGACATTGAACTTTTCGATGTCCTACAACTCCACAAATCCAGCATACAAGTTTCTTTCGGTTTCCCGATTTAGCTGACTGTGCAGCTTCTAACCATTCCAAACGATCGAGTATTTGTAATAACACGTCATCAGTAACTTTCGCTGGCACTTGACGTTAAACATCATCACCGACACTGGTGGCCCAAATGTTAGCAGACTTTCCTTTACCTTGACAAAATTCGAAGAAGCTTTCCTCGCATTGCGCTTTATGAACAACACTTTCTAGGGTAGCATCTTTTTTCTACCCACTTCACTTATTTTATGTTGAATAGCTACATCTTTCACAGCCATCATCAAGCTATCAATACAGAGGCGTTCCAGACATTCACCAGTAGCATTCGGATATGCTTTGATCATCATTTCTCTAATTATTGGGCCAAATCTTGTAATGACTGGTCTTTCTTCCGCACAATAGTTTTCACCTGCAGACGGAAATCATCTGAAAACCCACTAGGTGAGAACCGTTTTAGAAGCAATTTACATAAACCGTCATAAGTATCTATGTCTTGCCCAAAATGAGCAGCAAATTGTAAAGCACGGCCCCTCAGTTTAGTCAACAACATGTTGTACCTTGTTCTGAATTCCAATGATGACTTTCGCACAAATATCAAAGCGAACCCGATAATTGGCAAAGTCTGATTCGCCAGTAAAGTTATCTACCTTGGCGCTGTCTTTGCCAGCGGTAGGAAAGCTTTGCCCAGGAGAGCACATGTCTGGACTGTTGCGTGTAGCAACAATAGCAGTCATGTCCGCTCCCCTTGTCTGGCAACTCTCATTGCTACGCAATAAACTTCTCCCTCTACCGATAGGCAAATATTCTCTCCTTGCATCTCTCACGCCAAGACGGTAATAAGGGCAAGCAAGGCTAGATTTAGCGGGAGTAGCACCCATGTCTCCTGCTTCACCCTGACTGCACGGAGAAACACTTTTCTGAACCATAGACGTGAAATTGCCGCTGCGATTAGTAGACGCCATGTTGAAACCACTGTCAACACTATGCATATCACCCCCAAGGGAGAATGGAATAGCCTGCTCTGTGTGCTGTACACGAGGCTTGATGACAACTCCATCAGGTGACATAAGAGGCGGCAAATCTTTGTCTCCCTCAGTCTTTCGTTCGGAAAGAATATTAGTCGACTGAATTTGATTCGCATTTGATGCCAGTAATTCCATTTTACCTGCGGGCTGACCGCGAGGAAATGAAATCTCACTGTCCACAAAACTTTCCATCTCAGCAAAAGACTAAGAACACCTGCAAACACAGCTATGAAAAGTACAACAATAGAACTATTGTTCGATCATAAAAAGTTGCAAACTTGAAGCCACCACGATATACAATGTATTATCAATTTTTCGAACACAAACACGAGTAGAAATCAATGCCAATGACCCAATTTTATATCCCACCGCTGCCACCAGTTGTAACGAAATCCTCTGAATTACCAGAAATACCATGAAAGTCAAAACCTGGTAAAATACGTGAGGACAATTCTCTCAGAAATCTGTATTGTGGTCATGTGCTTCTGAATGACGTCCGTCACTGAGGTGTTCGACTTGTGCGTGGACAGAACATGCACATATAAAACCGGGTCTAGAGAGGCAACTTAACGCATGCCTTGATTCAGGTGAAACCAAAAACAAAGAGAAACTGGGAAAACTAACTTGGTATACCTGTAAATCTGGCACCTTAGCCTCACGGAGGCTTACTAAGGGTAGCAAGAAGTATGATTTAACGCAAAATAGAAGGAAATAGCGGTAGCCAAGAGGTTAGATTAGGAGAGAACAGATATGCACTGCTCACTGCAGGACGGCTACCTCCACAGTGTCCCAGCCGGGGGATGGGTTGCCTATGGTTACCATGGACATGTGACTAAAACCCCGCCCCTAATTTGGTGACTGACAAACACGGGAACGCCCCATCTGAAAATTAGGGATATTGCCTATTTTCTCAACCACCTGCAAATTCAAAGTAGGGACCCATCTGCACCAACAGGCTCCAAGGGCGATTTTGTGTCCAGTATTTCATGACAGTATTATATATTATTCATGCTTATAAAACGTCCCAGCGATTATCATTTATAATAACTGTGCTCCGTAAAGCTATTTCTCTTCAAACCCCTGAAGTAAGTGGATGTTAAACTAGAATGGGATTTAGGGATTGGGCGGCAAAATCCAGGAGTCATATAGATTTGGAAAACTGCAAAGGAGAGGGATTAATGCTTGTTTATAGACAGTACACCTGATTTCAAATTTTCAAATACTTTCAAAATTTCAACTGATTCTCAAAATGTTCATCTAGTCAAAATTCCTCCTTTCATGGTATTAAAACATTTGTAGAAATTGTGCATCATATTTTTATATTTTGAATATAACGTGTGTGTACTGTCCGCCTTGGTCACATACTGAATTTGCAAGTCTATACAGGTTTGTCATGCATGTCTATTTTCCATAGACTAACGTCCAACTCCGCCTTCAAGCACCCCGTGCGCAAGTTTATTTGTTCGACGATATTTCGAAACCTTTACATCTAAATTACAAAAAGCCAACACTCATCGACAGTTTGGTTGTTAGGAGTTTAACACGTGTTAAGGTAGCTTTCCGCCTTTGTTTTGGTATTTTGAGATAAAAACACGATTTTTCTTTTATCCCTGAAAAGTATTCCTATAATATTGATCTTCCTTGTGTGTAGAATATCTTGGTCGTGAAGTTCCTGTTTTTGGGTGAAATTTTGGAATAAAAATGTACGAGAGGCACAGGTGTACATTTTGGCATTTGAGACTACCGTTAAGTCTTGATTGACAAGGGATTACACTAAGCAGGCAGCGTCACAGTATTCACATGCACTTAGACAACATACGCTGTGAAAATCCCATTAACACCTACCGTTCACTGCGTGGGTCAAGACCATAGAGTGTACCTGGCGAAAGGTGGGTCTTACCGTTTTTCTCATAGAGGTGGCCGCTCCCAAAAGATCACAATTTATCGACACAATCGGACAAGGTCAGTCTTATGACATTGTTGACGGTACAATTTCAGATTACAAAAATGGCCCACACACTAAATGTTTTATCTGGGACATTTTTGTGCTTTTGTAAAAGCACCAGGAGTGGTGGATAAGTTTCGTAATGTTAAACATCTTTGAAGAGGCTGTCCCGTATACATAAATGGTACGTTCCACTGGCGGCCTCAGTGACAGCGGGAACACTTGAATACCGCAACAGACACCCTTCACATCTTCAACATTCAAGCAACATTCGGCCTCTTTCGGCCGAAGTTTCGGCTTCTTTTGGCCCCAAGACATTTCGACACCCCCGTTACGATTTATTTTTTCCCTTCAAAATTATAAGTAACTGACAGACCAGTCATATTCATAAGCGTGACCTTTGCGTTCTGACCAGTATGACTTTTACAGTGCCGTTTAGGCGCCGCTTTTCAAACTTTTACAGTGTCGGCGGTTATTGCTATTGAAAATGATATGAAACCCTTTCCTAACGGTTTTTCACCATGTTCTCACAAACTTTAAAGCATGTGAATGCTGACACTATACTTCTCAGTGTTTTGATTTGTAACATTTGACACGAGTTCGCCCAACCAGGTAGTGCCGAAACGTCTTTGGTCGCGTTGCCTAAACATCTTGGCGTCGGAAATTGTGCGGCCGAAAAGACTTTGCGCCAAAAGGTCTAGAAACCCGACATTGTCCGTTCGATGAGAATACTGAGTGAGTTGAACAATTTATGAATAAAAATGTATCAGAAACCGCGGCACTTGAACTACTTGGGATTAGAAAATACAAGGTGGAAACAAATTGCATGGGCTTCAAGACATCGACAGGAAATTTTCCCAAGGCAAAATACGTAGCGATGCAGAAATCACGCGCCACAAAACAATAGCTGCTTTGGTTTGCAGACGTTTTGGCACAATGGCAGTGAACTGATAATGTCAAAGTCGTTTCAATCCCGCGGTCCCGTTTTTCCTTGTCCCATTTCGTTACCGACCTTGACAAGGTAAAAACATACGTCAACTTACAATTATTCATCGTACACCGGACGAATGTGAATCAAATGATTTTATTATGGGAATGGACACGACAACATTGTTATCAGTTATCATGGCAGTAGCCAAAATGCTGCAGGACCGAAGACAAATTTCAATATGAATTTGACCGTCACAACGTAATAACCTAATCGCCCTGAGTTTTCATCAACATGTCATCATTGGTCGGTAAACCATTGAATGAGACGCTTACGGGCTAACTACTTGAATACAGTGCAAAACACTATCCTAATCCTGAAATTTACATGTAATGAAGACGGGTCTGATATCATATTTGCCTGGAATCGATGGTACTCATGTTGGATACGAACGACAGCAGAGAGTTATCTATCTGTGACGTATGACGCTTGACGAGCGGTCAATCGCATGCAACTTGCGCTTGATGAAATGACGTACTTTTCTCTATGTTCATGTTTTCTCAACTTCTTTCCTTTGACTTTTATGCCACCGACAGGCGATTGGCTCATTTTAGCATAAATGACTCCAGAAACGGTCTTCACTCACAGAAATGCTGTACAGAGTGAGAACGAACCATTGTGTCAGAAATGCTCGTAGTTTGATTACTGTTAATCGGTTTTCAAGGCGCGTGAAGATCTAAAAAATGGCTGCTCACTAGAATCCTCGATAACTCTAACCGTAATGGATCACAGCATGGAGCTGTTCTTTTTATCTCCATGATCACAGACACCGCAAATGTACATCCACATACAAACGCAGATATTTTTGTTGTCAGCCAATATTGTTTTCTCTATACCACTCATCGGGCTCGCTTTCATTCCGCAGCCGTGAGTCGTTTCCGAGGTCGAATCGAATGCTGCCATAAACTTACACTATAGTGTACGCTTGTCATGGAGGTAATAAGTCCGAGCGCTCGTGTAGCATCGAGGTGCCGTAGCAGTTCCGACAGTTAGGTTATTTAAACCTTACAACTAATCAGTCAACAGATTATGCATAATACCTTCCCTGGCATACCCCAAGTTTATTTACTCATCAGCTACTGTGTAGATTGCGCTCTAAAAAGAGTAAAACGCTCCCAAAATTCACCCTTTTTAGCCTCATTTCGACCGTTGACACTGATTTCAATGAGTGAATATACTGTTGAAGTTAAACACTTTGATTTCACTATCTGGTTTTAGTGTTTTTTCGGTTGAGTACATTGTTTATTGCCATTCAAAAGGAAAAACCCGAACCAATTTACTAAATCGCCTTTTTCTCAGTTCGGCATTTTGTCACATTGCAGCACGTTCAAAAGAGTTTAACTCGAGAACGCGTGAACGGAAGTTCACCAGATTTTCACAGACGTTTGTCAAGTAGGTTGTCTCCAAAACCGTGTCTCAGTTTTTTTATGAAGATTTTTAAAGTCGAGTTATTGCTGCTTAATTAGGCGGCATTGTAAGACTAATCGGTGGATAAACTTTGACTCAACGATGTGAAAAAACTAAGGCCTTTTTCAAAAATCTGAGACACGGTTTTGTAGCCAGTATTCTGAAGACCAATTGCCCGTTAACACCTAAACAATAGCCCCTCTCCGCTCAGACTTAAACTATTTTACGTGAGACCACCCATTTTCTTTACACTTTCACTAAGATCTTCAAAAAAATTCATCGCACACTAATTTTCTTGATAAAACAAAAAAATTCATATAAATAGCTTTCAGGTGATATATAATACTTGGGTAAAAGTACACATCTTGATGGCAAAATTCACGTTTGAAAATAGGTCGTCGCAAAGGCGGAAAGCTACCTTAAGTTCAGCTCAAATTCACCAAAATATCACATTTTTGCTAGCTTTACCCGATATGACTACCCGGAGACCGTCATTTTTTCTAGCGTAAAACTGTGTAACATCACTAAATTTTGAAATGACCAGGACTGGTGTTTAGCATGTGGGTGCATCATGCGGGTCCTCCCAAAACAGATCCTGGCACTTCTTGATTATTCAATATACACAATTAACTCATGAAAACGTTATCTCTACCTATCTGCAATTTCCTATAACATTTTGTTTTTATTTTCAATGGGTAGACGTAAATCTTCCAAGTAACAGCTTGTGAAGTTCTATATTCAGATACTTAAACTTGTTAGTTATGACAAAATTAGCTGTGTTGATTTTAGAAAACCTACAATTTAAGATATTGACAAAACGTTTGGCAGAAAATGTGTAACTGATTGCTTGAAGTTTGAACTTTGGTTTTCAGATACCAAGCATCCCAAGAAATTTACTGTTTTATAAAACCTATATAGAAAACAGAAGTTTTAATATGGAGTCGTAACAAAATCACCTTTTTATTGGAGTTAAGTTAGCTTTGAGAAAGTTCGCAAAAATTGTTTTGAGTAAGACAGGTTTAATATAACGTTTCTTTTTTCACATTCACAAAAGTTTGTAAATTGTTTTTTTGGTGCTGACCAAAAATTTTCTTATATATACAGTTCTACTTTATGGTTATTTGTAAGGATTTATGCATGTTATTTTTCTTTCATTGCCTTCAAAATTTTCACCTGCTCTGGTGATTTACAATGCACAGTGTTAGCTTTATTAAGAGTTTTTTTTTATAATGCAGAGTAGCATATGTTTTCATATGTCATATCTTTAAGGGAGCCTTCAGTATATACAGAGGGCTGGGCCAGGGGCATTCCATGCGCACCTGTAGAGTAAAATGTAACCCTTCCCCTATCGTCTCGTCTAAAATACGACCCTCCCCCTGTCCGACATTGTTAAACTCGACCCTCCCCACAATCACTGCAGTATTTCCCCACGAATACTGAACCAGTACCAGCTAATTTACATAAAAATACCGTCAAGGACACTATGTGCTCACATTCGGTTTGAATTGGTCCATTCGAGAAATATTTAAACCAGGAAAAACAGAATGACAAAAGCAAATAAGGTCTCCAACTTAGGTACTGGAGGTCATCTTTAGGAACATGCATATCAACTTCTATAGCAATGGGAGAAGCAGATCCTAAATACATAAGCAAATGTCAACAACAAAAAACAGAGAAGGCTTGATCAAAAGAAAAGGTGGGAGTGGGCAAAAAATGCACAAGGGATCTGATAAAAAAGTAATGCTACATTATCAATCTTTTAGACCCTACACCCTCCTGAAAATCAAATGTTCCACACCTTGGTATTACATAAGATCAAATGACAGGAAGTACATTTACAACCTTGGAGATTTTTTTAATAATGCCATGAGTGTTATCATTCTAATGTAAACAGCACATATTTAGTTAGAGATAGTGAAATGCCTTCCACTGTGGGCGGTGATTACAACATCTGGAATTATCCTGGATCCAAATTTCTCATCAGTTCTTGTATGTCTTACAAAGAAAAGTTGCAAAAATTGGTCCAAAATGAAATAAATCACCTCAGCTTTGTTTTCTGGATCAAATTTTCCTACAAATTGACATGCAAATATGACAAAATTATGTTCACAGCCATCAAAATTGTCTCACAACATATCCTGGGTTTGTGTAGGTCATTTAAGGTCACAAACTGAGAAAATTACCTAAAATATATAAATTTTGGGGTTTCCCAACACTTTGAGCAGAAAATTTATCTAATAACATCTTTCGGGACTTTATACCAAATTACAAAGCTATCAAACAAGGGACTTTATACCAAATTACAAAGCTATCAAACAAGCAATGTTGAGATAAAGTTTATTGACCAAAAGTGACAATATTGTCTTAAAAAACAAATTTTTATATTTCAGGTAAATTTCCAAATATCTAACTATTGTCATCTCTGTACGTCTGTGTACCAAATATGAAAGCTGTCTGTCCAGGGGTTTTAAAAAGGAAATACTGTTTGAGATTTTTTTGACCAAAAATGACAAAATTGCTCAAAAATAGTAATTTTCCCAATTTTGTCATAATTTCAACAAATTAGAAGAGTAACACCCTTGCAAAGAGACAACCCAAATTTGAGAGCGATTGGGCTGGCGGTTTCAGAGAAGAAGAATTTTTACTGAAAATGAGAAAAATCACAAAAAATTCAGCAAAAATACAGAATTAAGGATATCTTCACAATATTCACAAAACTGTATGAGGTTCACCTAAGGTACTTGCACGCAAATTTTCAAAGCAATCAAAAAAGCGGTTCTTGAGTTATTAATTCTTAACCATTTTCACATTTTGTAAGCTCATTTGCATAATTTTGGCAATGTAGACTTCATTTGAACAAAATCCCATCTATAGCCCAGGATGCATCCACACACCAAATACCAAGCTGAAACGTGCAGCGGTTTGCGTGTTTTTGATGTTGACGGACATACTGTACATACATACATACATACATACATACATACATACATACATACACACATACATACAGACGCCATCGACTTCTGCCTATACGATAAACTCACATTGGTATAACCAAATGTGAGCTAAAAATCGATTCTTAAGTAAGTTACGGACAGAAATTACACGGGGGGCCTAGCATTTTGGGAGGGACGATCGCAATTTATCACGCAAGAATTTCTGAAGGGTCATACATTTGCGGGAGGGTCACCATAAATTGTGCAACTAAAACAGGCAAGATGTGGCTGATAGTGATAGTGCTTCACCCAAAAAATATCGAATCATAATACATCGGAATCTATTAGGCAATCTATTGACAATTTTTCCCAGCAAAACAAACTATATCTGTACATTTTAATATGTTAGATAATATATGTGAATGTACTTTGCTTGAAGTTGGAAGTAAAATGTGCATGAGTGTACACGAAATTGGACTTTTTGAATTTCAGCGAAAATGTTCATTCACTATACATGTCAGTCTAAGAGGAAAGTATGAATATTTTTTTCCAATATAAACCATGTAAATCTGTGTATCCACATACTTTTGTTTATTGATATTGATTTCCTTGATTAGACTACGATGGTTACAAGTGGATGCGTCTTCACGAAATGGGATTTTAGAATTTCACCGAAATGTCGATTCACTATACATTGTTGTCTATGAGAGAACTCTGAACAATTTTTTGCAATATAAAACATAAAACTAACAATATCGGTGCATTTCTGGATGTTTGATAATTAATATACACTTTGAAACCTGATTCATATGCTTTGGCTCTTGTCTTTCGTCAGTTTTAACTGTTCAAGATGGTTAATGTAGGATATTACTGCATCTTCTTTGCTTGTAAAGCTTGCCGATAATGTGTATGTATTTAAAAGAATTGATGTATTTCCTATTGAGGAAATATCACATGGAAATTGAAGGTTTGGCTGTAAAATCTTCTGTTAAAAGGTTTCTAAAAATGACCTTCCCCGTGGACAGTTTTCTAAAAAGTGACCTTCCCCAATGCCTTCGGCCAACACTGGACAAAATGCATGATATGCACTAAGCATATTTACGTATATTGACGTATATAGAACACAATATTAATTTCACACGCAATGTATATCTTTGTATATGGAACATTGCAATACGTTGATATGCGTAGCGTATTTCTATGCAGATGATGAGTATACGTAATGCAGATCTTTGCACACTAAGTGTACACTGTAGTTTTACATTTTATTAGTATACGTACATTACGTATTTGACACATGTACAGAATCAGTATTTGTGTATGTATTGTTGCATATCAAGCATTTTGCCCAGTGTAACCCCCTGTAATTACTTAACCCTTTGCACCCTGACCCCCTGGTACCCTATGACATCATGCCGACATTTTTGTCTGACCCGGGTTAAAAGGCTCCCTAACAATTTCCACTATAGTGTAAAAACCAACTCAATGTCAACATGTGTGATAGAAGACCGGAGTTATTGCAATCACAGTTACACGTGTGTATCAGAAAATAAAAGTATTTACTGAGATTTGAGTTGCAGCTGAAAAGTTTTGTTTTCTTCATTGAATATTTTATCAAATGACATACAACATATATGTCATTGGCATTACCACTCCCCAGTACTTCCTTTCGCATTAAAAATCGGTTCAAGAGAAATGTCTAACTTTCACGCAAATATACATAATTATTTAAACTAATACTTGACAAACACTGACGATATATTATCTGATGCTTAGTGGTAATGCATTTGTAAAAGAACTTGCAAATAACCAGAATATGAGTAAACATCTATACACATCCATACTATGCCTGGACTGTCGATAGTCCCCTGTGCCAACGACTCTGACCCCTCTATTGAGCATTTTAAAAACATCATTATCAAAGTCAAAAATAGGGTGACCCCCGTGAATCCAACACTGGCCGAAGAAACTGATCAGTCCCTGACTAGCTCTGCATGCAGTGCTGTGTTTCCGGTTATAGGCCGAGGCCAAGTGCTGGTAACACCCAGCGCTGTTATGCAAAGCTATTCATTTACCTGCCTGCCTTCTAGCTATACCAGAATTTAAAGGGTCCCATTCCATTGATCTCCCTGAATTCAAAACAGTTTTTGTAGAGTGAATTTTTAGACCTTCATACTAACCAGATGTGAACTGAATGTGCATACGTGTTTTACAAGAGGTTCATTAATAGTAGTCCGCTTCACAGAAAAATCAGATATCTGTTATATCATTATATGTAGCAGGTTTTATCAACTTGCCACAGTGCTCTCCAAGTTTAATCGCTAATTACGAAACTTTATTTAATATTGAAATGAGCTTTTGATTAACTTGACACTGCAAAATGCTTCATGGGACAATTAGATATCCATCAGATCAACATTTGTAGCAAGTTTCATTTAATTTAATGCTGTAATTTTAGAGTAATATCACTTATTACAAAGTTCATTAAATATGCAAATGAGCCCTTCATGAACTTGACACTGTTCAATGTTTCATAGCACAATTGAATATTTATCAGATCAATAAATAGCACGTTTCACCAAATTCGGTGCCGTAATTTCAGAGTTATATACCTAATTACAAAGTTTATAAATATGCAAATGAACCCTTAATTAACTTCACACCACTAAATGCTTTACAGCACACTCAGATATCTGTCGGATCAGTATATGCAGCAGTTTTGATCACATTTGATGGAGCTATTTCGGAGCTATATGACCTTATTATAAAAGTTCATAAATTATGCAAATGAGCTATTTATTAACTTGTTGCAAGTTTCATCAAATTTAATGTTGTAATTTTGGAGTAATGTCACTAATTATAAAGTTCATTAATTATGGAAATGAACCCTTAATTAACTCCACACAACTAAATGCTTTACACCACAATTAGATACCTGTCGGATCAGTATGTGCAGCAAATTTCATCACATTTGGTGCAGTTTTTTCGGAGTTATATGACCAATTACAAAACTTCATAAAATATGCAAATGAGCTATTTTTCAACTTGACACTGCGAAATGCTTCATAGGACAATTATATATCCATCAGATCAACATTTGTGGCATGTTTCATTTAATTTAATGCTGTAATTTTAGAGTAATATCACTTATTACAAAGTTCATTAGATATGCAACTGAACCCTTAATTGACTTCACACTACTTAATGCTTTACAGCACAGTTAGATATAAGTCGGATCAGTATATGCAGCACATTTGTTCACATTTGGCACAGTTAGCTCGGAGTTATATAACTAATTACAAAACTTCATGAATATGCAAATGAGCTATTATTAACTTAATACTGCTCGATGCTTCTAAGTATAATTAGATATATCAGATCAATATTTGTTGCACGTATTATCATGTTTGGTGCAGGAATTTCAGAGTTATGTCACTAATAACAAAAGTTTATTAAATATGCAAATGAGCAGATAATTGACATGACACTCACAGCATCATCATAATGTTCTGAGATTGTCATCTGTGAAAAGTTACATGAAATTTTGTGCAGTATTTCTCGATATATGTCTACACTGTCATAATAAACCGTCTCCCCAGGAAAACCATTGTATGGAAAAAATAATATTGCAGAACTTAATATGCAAGTCATACTAACCAAAATCTAATCAGATCTTGCAAGTAGCATATGGTACCTGTGTACCAAATCTGACTTGAATCTGTGCAGGCGTTTTTAAGTTATCGTGTAAACAGACAGAGAGACAGACAGACACACACACGGACAGAGAAACAGACATCGCTATGACATTAGCCCGCGTGTGTGAACGCGTGAGCTAACCAGATATGAACTGAAAATGCTCACGTGTTTCATAATATTGCATTTATGTGCAAGTTTGAACCTTTGCTACATGCTTTGCTACATTTAAAGTGTTATGATCAACACAATGAATTTCACCACAGATCAATTCTAAAGGTCATTAAGTATTCAAATATGTAATTAGCTGAAATAAAAATAATTAATTTCTTTGAGTAGCCTACTGTCATTGTATCACAATATAGCATGTGTAATTACCTTTGGTCAAGTCCTTCAAGCTCTATATGCCAAACCGTGAAAGCTTGTTAGCTATTTATGCAAATTATG
>LD345158.1:170572-198876 GCA_001465055.1 Ptychodera flava | reverse complement strand
ACCAAATTTGACTGAAATACGTTCAGCCGTTTTTGAGAAAATGGACCAACAGACAGACAGACAGACAGACAGACAGACAGACACACACACACACAGACAGACAGACAGACAGACATCGCTGCGACATATGCTCACGTGTTCACACGTGAGCAAAAAATGAGTATCAAATCTGTGATCCATAAAAGTTACACAATAATTTGAAATTAGTTAAATATTAATTATGCCAAATCCTGACATTTTATACAAACTGCAAACACACACTCAAGTGTAGTAAGAAAACGACACCATCGGTTGAAAATTGATCAACCATACACCATATTACATGTCAAGGTCTACAGTTGAATTGACTTTACAAAAGTTTCATCAGTGCACCGTCCGAACGTTAACACACACGGGCTCGGCGTTTTGCCTTATGGTGTGACCTGTAATAGGTTGTATCCGCATTAAACACCTTGGCCGCTAAAATTATAGCATATCAATAATCGTGTAATCAAAACATCTCTGCACAGAATTTTAATCACAAGCGTTCATATTTCTCGTGTTCAGTATAAAAAAAAGAAAACCTTAAGACACGAACTCGAAAAATCGACACCTGTGACCAGCATACCACACTACGGTGCACGATGAATCATAAGGCTGGACTTGGCACCCCATGCCGTGAATAACCTGTGCGTGCAGCACTCTTTTCGTTTCTCAGGGGTTCAACAAAAAAGGGCAGTCTCCTTTTGTACAGGTGTTTTCTGACAATGCATTATACATTTTAGGTTCGTTCTACAAATATGTAATGAAAACTTCCTCACGTGTGACCATATGTTGACAAAACATAGGATGATCGACGTAGTAATTAATAGCGAACAAAATCAGTGCGATCTCACTTCAGAGGTACATGTGTAAGATATATCAATTCGAGCACAATATTATTGGGACTGTAGTAGGTGGATGGACTGTGCTCCCAGAGGCAAATGCGGAATGATCAGCAAATGTGAAACTTGGCTGGAATACGCTTACGCTTAGATGTAACTTCTGCAGCAGTATATTTCGTACAGCCACCGCATTGACCGTGCCGTTTACTCTATTGTGTTCTTCCGAACTACATAATATAGGACCACCATCTGGCTAAATTCCTTCGTAACCATAACACGACAATGGTAGAAAAGCCCTTATTGCATTAATACACATAAACTCGACATTCCTAATGCATTATTTTTTCATCAACTGTTATTGTGAAACAGATACTTACCTTCAAGTACGTCAGCTATACACGGGCAAATCCTTCCATGGTACGCAATTAAGTACAGTATACTATACTTGACTTTATTTTGACAGCATATCAAAAAACTTAAAGTACAAATTTTCCAGAATGTTTTATTCAATATAAACGAACACTTCTAAAACGTCAGGCTCTAAATGGTAGCGTTAATTTAGCTTAGGTACACTTCACAACATTTGTTCTCATTTGCATAAAACGTCACACCTCGCAATTAGAACGCTGAAATATATATATATATATATATATATATATATATATATATATATATATATATATATATATATATATATGTCTCAACAAGGCACAACAAAATTGCTTTTCGTGACTAGCTTTTGCCCTGGCCATCGTCAGATCTTACTGGAGAACACAAGTACATGTGTAATTATATAAGACTTCAAAGTGCTAAGTATGCAAAATCAATTATGTATATGGATTATCAGAATAGTCGACGCAAAGACAATTGTAAATGCAACAATGAAAAGGAACTTGTGAATGACAGATGACAGTTAAAACGACAGAGATGTTTAGGTTTTCAAGCTATCTGGATATGATGTCTTCAACTTCTTTATCCACAATGTTCTGAATGTTCGAAGTTGATGTTCTGGTCCTCTGTAAATCATGAAAATATCAACTTTTGAATTTCCATACGAATATTTGACCGGATTTGGGATTAAATATGACAATCTCCGTTTCATGGTATGTGATTTCAGCTATTTCTGGTGAGCCCATGCTGCTTCAATTGATTTACTTGTATTTTTCTTAGTTGAATTAAAATTTGTTGCGATTCAAAATAATCGACAGTAAGGCTTTTATGTACGTTGTTGGTGGGCTTTTGTATCGTATCAGTTCGCTAGTACTTTTTCAGAGTCAAACGCTACGATCGCTGCATTTATGCTTCATTTTTGGCATGTTTTCCTACATTGATACCACCTCTAATGTTACCAGAATAGAGTTTGCTTGTCAAAGTCAAAAACTCGTGGAAAATCTACTGGTCTAACTGTCTCTGTATCAATTGTTGGAATAAGTATATACTTGAGAAGGGCAGGCGTAAGTGGTTGACTAATTACCAAACATGGAAGTCTGTAGTCATTACAAATTTCTAAAAAAGTCTGTTTAAACCGCTTTTATAAATCTCTCCTAATTATTTTAAGGTGGACTCGGTTATTTCATATCGTCTGGCCCTATTCAACACATTCTGCTTACAATATTCCCAAGGTCTATCTTTGAATATGATAATGAAACTCTCTAATCTATCAAATGCTCTAGAAATAATCTTTTTTTCTTCCGTCTCCATGTCAACACCATGGATTCGAGAAAAAGTCAGGTGTTGAATTATACTTGAGTTACAAATGGTATACTCGCTTCGTCCAGTGTCCAACTTGTGCTGCGCTTCGCGTTGTAAATTAAGAGTATGTTCTATAAACTTATTCTGAAAATCGGCGCTCTCCACTTTTCCATTATAAAAGTCGGCAATTGTGTTAGAAAAAATGACGGTGTCAAATGCTGGTACGCGAGTCGCCGCCAAATTTACTGCATCGTAACTCTTAACGCTTCCAGTTGGACCTTTTATGAATATGTATGACATTTTTGTGATATCTATATCATAGAAAAACATTTTTAAAATTATTTTTCGTAAAGATATATTGCGATAAGACAATGGCAATCCTTTCTATTTCAGATGCTAAAAAATACTTGAAAGTGGAGAAAACGTTCAAATTAGTGATGGAGGTAAATTAGTATTTGGTGAATATGTAGATCCTATTATAGCTAGAATTAATTTTCCCCATAAACCCTAAATATGGCTCTAAAGATCTTGCTACATGCGATAAAATGTGTGTGTGTTGGCGACCGAGTCTTCAAACGTTTACCGATCTGTTAGTATCCCGTACCTTAGGTGAAAGTTTTGATGCAAGCACCGCTAAAAGTTTCGCTGCAAGCCTGGCCTCTCACTCCAAAAATGTTCCGATAACATTTTATAATCCATCTAAAGTGCATCAGAAGCGAGGGAGCGACACACAGACAAAGTATTTTAAATTTCGGTTTAAAAGAGGAAATTATAATGACGATTTCGTTACATGTATTGATATAGTTCAAGAAATCGACAGTGGTTTTAAAGCAGTGAGCCGATTGCCAGCCAGAGAAAATCCTGCTGTTGTCCCACGTAATATCCGAAGGGGTAGTAAGATAGAATTCTTGGCATTTAAACCGTGCTTATTTAAGCGTAATCTTTCTTTCACTATTGAGAGGTTATTTTGTGTCACATCTTATAAACCAGAAATTCAAGACGTGGAAGAACTAGTCGACTTAGAAAGATTAGGTGAGATATATAAACAAATAAATGCTGACAAAAATATTATAGTGGATTTTGATAATTTAGAATAAAATTTTTCTTTTTTAGAATTTTCCTAGGTCAGTATATAGGACATTTACGATGGAGCCAGTTGTGAATTAATATAAGATAAGACTATTGGCCGATATACTTAAACTCGATTTAAATAGGAACCTAGACACTCAAAAGTACTCATACACCATGACACACAGAGATATAACAGATTCTTCAGGCCAAGGATTTGCTCTAGAAAACCCCCTGGGTAAAGAACCGAGAGTAAATTTCCAGGATCTTAGAGACGAATTAATAAAGAAATGGGAGGAAATGATAACGCAGGACCTTCAGTTTATTCTAAGGAGACTTACTGTCCATTACCACATAAAAAAGCGTCGCTTACGAAAAGCATTCAAAGGTGCATTAATAGTAAAAGATTTCCCCGAAGTCAAGCGGGTTGAGGACATTGCCAAGATTGATATCGAAGGTATGGTCGAAAATAGAAAGATGTACCGCGTTTTTACAGAAATGGAAGTCAAATTCAAAAATCCAAAAGATCAACGTGTGCAAACTCGAACATAATATGTTAACTATGAAGGTATATACACAAAAGAGGTGGGAGGATCGGAATCTGATGTGAAAGAACGATTAATAAAACGCTACATCAAAATGCTTGATAAAGCTGAAGCTTTTGTGGGTTCTGGTCTCGTTCTCGAGGAGATACTTAATTTTGAAGTAAGACTGGTAGAAGTTCCATTTGGGGCTGGTGGTTTACGCGACAGCCCGATTCAAATGCCTAAATGGTTAAAAAATAAGAAATGTGTGAGTGATCTGATTCTACCTCCTTCAAAACGTAGTGGTCCTGGCGAGAGCTGCTTCCAATACGCAGTCATGGCAAGTATAAAGTTAGGTGATGCCGAGTTTTGTCAAAAGAAGGCTGGTCATACCAGAAGCACTGGAATACATATACTCCATTTGTGGCCGATTACTGCTGGGATGGTATTCCATTTCCTACACCCGCTGATCTGACCGTGTTTGAGCGCATCGAGCAGCAAAATCAGGGGGTGAAACTCCAAGTATTTCAGATCTACAAAAATGATCCCGACCCGTCCGGCATAACTGTGTTATATAGAGGCTGTAGCGGAACCCATTCCAAAGGTGATAAGAACACAGTACAGATAGCCAATGTCTTACTAATAGTTGGTGCCGCTGGCGGCCACTATTTAGCAATTACTGCATTAAATCGTCTTCTTACTTCTAATAATAATCGTAAGAATAAGCACAGACAGAAGTGTATTTGTACGGTTTGTGGGAAAGGATTTGTGTCAACAGAAGAGTTGGAAGTACATCAGGTGTATTGTGGGACAGGCACGGCTCAGCAAGTTTTTCCTAAGGAAGTGTGTCAATTCGAAGGACATCAGAAGAAGGTTCCTTGTCCCTACGTCGAGTATGCAGATACTGAGGCAATCATTGAGAAGGGCACCGGCCTGCACATTCCAATTTGTATTTCTTACATTATGATTGAGCAATGGCCTGGCAACCCGCCGAAAGTTTTTAGTAAAAGAACATTCACGGGCCTCTCATGTGTTACAGAATTTCTAAAGGATATGAAGAAAAGGGCTGAGAATTATTCAAAATCGTATTATTGGAAAGTCGTGCCGATGAAAGATCCTACAATATACAACAGTCCAGACTGTATTGCATGTAGGAACCCCGCCACACACCAAATAGTAAAGGATGAACTTCGCAATACTTTTTATTGTGAAAAGTGCCGCCCGTCAAGAACCATTCATATCTACTTTCACAACCTCAAGGAGTATGATGGTTCTTTTATTTTGAATAAGTTACATGAAATCAATACCGAAGGGGATCCTTCGGAACGCGACGCTGGTCCAGAGCCTAAAATCATAGCTAAGACTGGTAATGGTGGAATTATGTGTCTTATGAAAACATTTATCTTTAGTGCCACAATTGTTGTTGGTAAAGAGTGGTCGAATAAGAAGATGGAGACAGTGAAACGTTTCTTTTCTATAAAGTTTATGGACAGTGCTCAGTTGATGTCTGGGTCACTCGCGAAGTTGGCAAATACTGTGCCAGAGGATGGATGGATGGCAGTAACACTTTCGTACCCACACATTCAGCAGGCGAAAGGTTTCTTCCCGTACGAATATTTAGATTCTCTCGAGCGATCGGAAGAGGAAGAGCTCCCACCGAGACATCAATTTCATAGTGAACTGACGGAAGAGGGGATTTCGGAGTCCGATCACGAACATGCATTGTGAGTATCGGGTGAAGTTGGATGCCGGACGATAAAAGATTATATGGAATTCTATTGTGAGATCGACGTTCTCCTTCTTGCGAATGTGTTCGAAAATTTCCGTGACACATGTTTGGAAGCATATAAGTTAGACCCAGGCCACTATATGTCAGCGCCCGGCTTGACATGGGATGCTATGTTACTTTACACAGGTAATAAGTTTAAACTTATTCTGGACGAAGAGCAGATGAATTTCATCCAAAGGGGAATTCGAGGTGGTATCAGTCAGTGTAATATTCATTACTTACAGACAAATCATCCAGCTTATGCCACAAACGAGATAGGTGGGAATTACGATCCGGAGAAAACGTTAACCGAAATAAAATATCTCTACGCTAATAACCTCTTTGGATGGGCAATGAGTCAACCAATGCCAATGGGGGACTTCATTGGATGACAAGAGAAGAGTGTCCATCGAACGGCTGATTTACCTGATGGTGGAGCGTATAGCTTCCCACCCTAATTTCTAGAAGTAGACTTAGAATACCCTACCGAATTACATGAAGGACATTCCTGTCTACCTCTAGCTCTGCATCACTATGAATTTCTGAGGCAGGGTAGTCGACTGATCACGAGTCTAATGGACAGAGAGCCGTACGTCTTACATTACAAATTACTCGAATTCTATCTTCGGAAGGGGATGGGACTGAAAAAGATTCATCGGGCGCTCGCATTTGAAGAGGCTCCATGTCTCAAACAATATATTGACTCTAACACTAAGATGAGAGCAAAGGTAAAGACAGATTTTGAAAAGAATTTCTATAAGCTGATGAATAACGCAATGTTCGGTAAGAAAATAGAAGATGTCCGAAAGTACAGAGAATTTAAATTTGTGGCGGGTCACAAAAGTACCGAAAATGGGCGTAAAAAATACAGAAGTATAATCCAAAGATGAAACATATAACTCTCATAACTAGTGAAGAGGATGGCGATTCCTGTGACAGTGCCCCACTGGAACTGAAAAAGGATGAACATAAATATGTAAAGCCAGTTTTCATTGGTGCAGCAGTACTCGAACTTTCTAAGCTGCTTATGTATGAGACGCATTACTATTACTTTTGGAAGCGGTTCCCTGGAATACGATAAGCCTGCATAGACACTGACAGTTTTATTTATAGTGTGCCTCTTCCTTCTCCAGATGTAACTTTCAATGATATTGTTCGTAAAGATGTAGAACAGAATGGTGAGGGGTCTATATATGATATTAGTGGTATGAAAGACGTGATGGGAGTTGCAAAGATTAATAAAAAGGTGATAGGTAAATTTAAAGATGAGTTGAATGGTGAACCTATTCTTGATTTTGTCGGCATATGCTCGAAAGTGTATGCTTTTCGGACTCCAACTTCGGAGACGAAAAAAATAAAGGGATAAAAGATGTTTGTGTTAGAAAACATTTGAACCTTGATGACTATAAGGATCTGTTTGAAACTGGTGCATTCCAAAGGAAGGAGACCGAGCGGTCACAATTTGTACAGTTTGTATGGAAAAAAACGGAGAAATCCGTAGTGAAAAGCGTAGTAAAATCATGATGTCACCAAATGATACAGTTAAACATCCAGACATGGGCGAATGGCTGGCAGAAACATGGCCGATAGGGAGGAGTTAACTTTCAAAGCCATTTAGTCTGTAATGTCGCATGTAACGCTCGAGCAGCAGACTAAATCCTTCTTGTTTTTGTATTTATAGTGCCTGATGAAATATGTTTTGAATAAGGTCTGAGGTGCGTTCCAAAAAGGTATCTTTATCCTCTTCTTTCTTTATAGATGCACCTTTTTTGTATTTGTGTACGCAGCTGTTTATATTGAACGTAATAATGTTTCTCTCGCCTTTTTGATATTCCTGTTTTTCCTTGTATTACATCAATAACAACACCTGGTATAGGAGTTAAAGCTAAAAGAACTGGAACTGTCGGAATTGCTGCTACTACAGCTGAACTTACAAGAATTCCCTTAGTCACATTAAGAGCCATATCAATGCGCCCCATCAATTTATAACTGCGGCGATATACAGCGCTAGTTATTTCGATATAGTCAGCCAACTGTTCAATGCTTTCAACAACTGACACGTGCATTCTTTTACTGTATATGTAAGGATGATAAAAAATAATTGTAGTAATATAGAGAGACAATATGGCAACAGGAGGAGAAGATATTGAACTCCAGGATTTCGATAATGCAAATTTAAATGATGATGATGCTGATATTACTGAAACATCCTTAACCAATAATGCCCCTGCAGAAGCCGGCCATTCCCAGGCAGGCAGCTTACCCCGTATCTCGGAGGCAGATATTAATTTATATAAGCAGTTGGCAAAAAATAAAGAGTATTTGATCGATGATTTCAAGAAACAACATAACATCACTGATCCGTCAGTAAAAGAATATATGTATTAAAACTAGAATTGGTGATGATGGAAAACTATAGTACAAAAATATCCCGCGACAAAAAAGTCTGGAGAGATATCTTATGTGAAAAATACAATAAAAACTAATCCAGGCGGATACAGGTTTAAAAAAATGTATTTGGGGGCTGCTGTAGCGCAGAGCCCGAATATTTGAGTCGCACATTGCATTCTGAAGATGTGAAAAACGATAAAATACCGGCTGAGAAGATGACACCAGACGACATGGGTATATACAAAGACGAACTGACATTCTTACGGCAAGATGCTAGCAGTAATGCACATAAAATACAAGCTTTTGAAAATAAAATCGAAAAATTGAACAATCTAAACCCCAAATGTAGAGCTATTAATGATGAATTAAGGATTGCGAATATGCGTATTAGCGAGCTTAACAATGAAAAAGTTAAAATAAGGCTAGAGAAAAGAGAAGTTGAAAAACAGTTAAAGGAAATCCTGAAACACACACCCAAGCAAAAGAAAAAGCTGAAAAACTACTAGCTGAACTCATAACAAGAGAAGCCAAAATTGTTGATCGAATTGAATACGAACATGATAAGATCAGTGAGGCACGTGAAAGTCTGGCTACGACTAGGTCTCATTGTGACGTAATTTCCGATCCAGAATTGTCACTCAGGCTGAAGCTGATAGAGTTATCTAAACGAAATGGTGTTACAATAGCTGCAATACTGACTGCCCTTGGAATGACAATACGAACAATTGCCTTGGCTGTGACTAAAGGAGGACAGTCAGCAGGAACTGGCAGCTCTTGAGCAAACAATGGTTCAGGCCCGCCAAAAGTATACACAAAAGAGAAAGAAATTGTAAAGCAATTTGGCGAATGGTTAAAAACATTGGCTGCAAAAAGTGCTGCTGCAATACCAGGTTTAATCGGTTCCCTTGTTAGTTTCTATTAAAAACAGCAGGATCAGTTGTCGGATTTGTTGGAGAACAGCTATGGATATTTTTAACTGGTTTAACATTAGTCATAATAAACACAATTGTGTATTGATATATGACCCCGCATGTTTGGTTAAAAGAATATTGCTAAGTTTCTTTCTAAAAATAAAGACCTCTTTGGTTTCTCTGTCGAATTGGAATGGTGTAAACACCGACGAGTAAATCGACATATCCTTCGAGCAAATCCAGGTGTCCGACTCAAAGATGATAATCTATATCATAACATATTAGCTTTCATGAAGGAATGTCAAAAGACTAACATCTTTAAGCGACTAGAATTCATAAACGTATTCCAAGAGGTAGACGATGATCAGGAGAATCAACACTACAAGAATATTGGGTTCTTCGACTTATTCGCGACAAAAGGTAATCGATTTATCTTTTAGTCGGATGGAAATATTTATGTGAAGATGTGATTTATTTTGAATTTTTTCTTCTACATTACTATATACAATACACAAAGTAAAAAGATGTGATTCATTTTCTTTTTAACTGTAATTTTTTTCTTCTGAGTTACTATATACATTACACGAAAGTGGGTTACGATAGATCATTATTACTGAATTTCAGCAACCGAAAACCACAGGGGACGAAGGCAGAAAGGGCCCATCATGTGGTTGCTCATAATCCAAGTGAGGCAGATCCAGGCCAGACACTTATCATACGGTGTCCAACGTTAGAAAGCGGAGTAGTACTAGTTCCAGATACTTTCGACCTGGTTTTTGATCTCGAAATAACGGGACATGAAGATAATAGAGTAGTACAAAATGTTGCAAAAAATGTAATCGAGCGTATGGTCCTCACATTTGAGGGGCAGGTACTTCTCAATTTGAATAAATATACAATTATTGAATGTTATCGCGATCTCTTCAAACATAAAAAGGAGAGAACGAACATGACACTGTACGGAATTCAGAATGAAAATCTAAGAAAATTGAGAAGTGGCGTGGCCGATGCAGATGCCGCTGTCGAGGACGATGTTTTACTTTTTGACACATATAAAACAAAATATGCTATTCGTCTGTCTCATCCCCTCATAACATGTCATGGAGTTGCATATCCATCAGCGTCAGGGAGTCATATCGAATGGGTAATTACGCTTGCACCCGCCACCAAATTACTTGTCAGTAATCATGCTGTTACACCTAATTATAAATTAAAAAACATTCAAATGGAATATGAATCAATCACGGATCCCACCCTCGCGATGAATACTGCTGGATATTACAACAGTGGGAAACGTTTTCTTTACGAGCATTTACATTACTTTAGAACAATCCCATTCAAAAAATCAACAACGGTTATCAATGCAAATATTAATGTACCACGACGTAGCATGAGAGGTATCGTAATACTCTTCACTAAAAATCAGAATCAGTCAGAACTGAATAGTGAACTTTTCTTTCATCCATTTATTGAATCTGTGTCTGTAATGATTGAGGGTATTGCGAACAAAATATACGCTCAGAAGATGTTACGAAGACAATTTTGGACAGAAACACGACGGTATTTTGCTGAAGATCGGGACTGGTGTGAAATTAATATGGATGAGGTTGAATATTTGAAGAATAAATTCTGTCTGTTTATCGATCTGCGTAGTTTTAAAGATATTGAATTTCATGGAAATGGTTTAAAAGTAATGAACACAAATGATGGTATACAACTTGAAATAATAAAAATGGCTACATCAGTGAGGGTGTCCACACTCGCGATGATAATATATTTGCTCATGTTTATGTTATCAGTGATGCAATGGTCTCCGTTGAGAATAGTAGATTAAAGTCTATACTATTTTAATGGAAATGAAAATTGTCTCCGAAGGGACTCCGAGTTTAAAAAAAAATTCTGTAGAATTTTTTCATGAAAGCTGCAGAATATCAGACCTCCGTCATGACATCGGCTGCTAAGCAGCACTCGTTCCAAAGGTATTGCAAAAGCAGTATTGCAAAAGCCCTCCTGGAACGGTATTGCGCAAGACACGACAGGAACGGTATTGCGCAAGACACGGTGAATAGACTCCACAGGGGAAAATACTAAGACAAGTGTTAATGGCTAACGACGACTCCGTAGGAATAAATAATAACGTAAGTGAAAATTCACATCTATATACTTACAACACAGCCAGGAGACGTTCTGAAGGGCTAACACATGTACGAGAATTTTTATACTTACATCACAGCCAGAATAGAGTCCATTCATAGGAGAAAATGAGGACAAATGGTCTCCCTTCCATCCTGATAGTAGAACGCTGTTGTAATGTGAATGTTGTAATACCCAATGGGGAATTCCCCCACTGAGTTCATATATAGGTCATCCAAGTTCCGAAGAGGACTTGCGCAATATGCTGGCTATGACTCATCGCTGCTCATGCTTGTGCAATCCATTTTAGCTACACAGGGGGAAAATCCCCTCCCTGTAGCTAAAATGGATAAAATGGGTGTAAATATTCTTATTTGTCTCAGAAAGGAATATTTATTTAGTACTTATGATGAATCACATTACTATTGATCTACTCCCTATATAGTAACACTTACAAATTTAGAACCGATGCGTACAGTTGTCTTCATTTCCTTTATATTGATTCAGTTTTCAGACAGAGGTCATTGTTAAATAACCAATAATTTCATAATAGGTAGTTACTTGTGTTGAGCTTATTGGCTAAGTTTTGGTACATTTATCTTTTATTTTGAGTTTATGGATCATCAAGACAAATTGTTCATTACCTATCGTTTTTTCACGTAAATAGGCTTTCGTACTGATCATAGTAAACTTCATAAAGTGCCATTTTGTAATTTTGTATTGCCAGTTTGTTTTATGACGTCATTACAACATTTAATTTGCATCAAGTGTATGTAATTTGGAGTGTTAATTTCAGTTGCACTAAAATGCTGCAACAGGCTTAACCGTATTTGAACATCAGATAATATTATGGGGATATTTTGAATTTGGTAGGCCATTTTGGCTTCAGAACGTCATCATAATAATTGATTTGCATCAATTTTATCTTGCATTTGTACTTTTGGATGTTTGTGTCAGTTTATTTAAAAAATGTGAAAAACTACATAAATAAGCCGTATTTTAACATTTTTGAGCAATATAATGGCGGCTATTTTGAATATTTCGAGCCTTTTCTGGTGACCGTAATTTTTCGAGCAAATGCTAATTTTGATCTACACATATATGCGGATATCTGTAGCAAATGTAGCACTTTTTTCATTAGTGTAACGATATTTTTGTTAAGCCACCTGACTATTAATCGATGCATACATAGTAATTAATTGAGGGGCTCGGTGATTTTAAGCAATCAATGAAATGTAGGCTTCGTTCACATATATCGATTGGGCGGGGGGCTGGAGGAATCGCGATTGAAATCTTATTTTTTTTCAGACCCCTCCTCAATACCCTAAATCAATTTCAAATGCCCCCTCTATGTAATCAAAATCTTTAAAGACCCCAACTATCATAAGCACAAATTTTTGTAAAGGATGTGCGCGCAGACAAAATAAACACGTATTGCGCCATTCTGCTCCCAGATGATCAATATTACTGTCAATAGTACTTTGTAAAGTCATATTTTTAAGGCAAGTTCTTAAATTGATTCATTTTTAAACGCATCAGTGAACTTTTTTTTATTTATCAGTCTAAGCCAACTTGAGTTAATTCAAATCTGGCCAGGTCAAATGCTCCTGCCGAAGAGCACACTGAATGACGATCATGAGAGAGTATGCAAATTGTGAATTCTGGCTAATTGCCATATTGTAAAAAAATGAGCACAGTGACCAACCAAAAAATTGTTTCAAAAGTACAAGACGTATGAATTAGAGGCTACTTGACAATATTGGAAGGTTAAAATATTCCATCAAATAAATGTTTTAATCTCTGAAATTTTGGGTATAATAATGGCAAATTTGGTTAAGAAAATAAATAATTCCATTTAGTCAAATATTTTTCAATTAAGTCTTTACTGTTCAAAGTTTTACTTTTGTATTATTTTATGACGTGAAAATGAAAATTTAGAAAAATTGAACATGGTGACCCCATCTTTTTTCCTTTCCCCATCTTTTTTCTTTAATATTATTCTCATATGCCAGAAAGTCTCCTGGTCTTCCATGTGTTGCTCTCTGGCCCGATCTTGTGTACATGTATGTTTCACTGTCATGAGCGTCATTTGACACAAACTCGTCCTCAACTACCATGTACATCAGAGTCAGAGCTATCTCTATCACTGCTCATGTATGCAGTGACAGTGACACTGCAGTAGCAGGGCAGTATCTGATACTGACACTGCCCGAAGGCAGTAGCTGTATTAATTTAATAATTTTGACAATATTTTTGTTCAATTTATACAACTGCGTTCCTGTTCTACTCTCACAGCATGTTGAACTGTCCAGTATTCAGCTTGCTATCACAGCCTGTGTATGTGTACCATGTATTTGTATCACTGACAACTGACTGTCACTGATTAAATTATCACCTGATACATATTTATATGTACAGGCTTTGTTGACAAACTAATATTGTGTGTTCGATTATGATATATTACATAGAAATATTGCAAAAATCATCAACAGTTGCAGCTTCTGCCCTGTTACTAGGCTCGTTTGGGTTTTTTCATGACAAATCACACATGTTTAGATTGTTTCGAGATAAAAGTCATGAAATGTGACAAAATGGTTCAAGATTTTATTAAATGATTACTAACATTACAACAATTGGATGATATAAAAATGGTATTCACTTCCCTTTAATGACCTACAAAAACTTGGAAAATGTAAAACATAAAAGGGAACCAAAAATTTTCAAATCCCCCTACAGGCAGAGCAAAATTTTCTAGTCTCCCCTCTCCTACCTCCAAATTGTTTGAATTCCCCCTGAATCCCTCCGGCCTCCCTAACCATTTTTTTGAACGTAGCCTTACTTTATTTTTTAGCTATGATATGACCATATTGTGGTCTTTGTGATTTAAGACTGCTTTAATTAAGATTTCATTTGTGTGTGTTAACAGGCGAAGTAATGTGTGAAGGATTACTTTCCACAAATGAGTAGGGCTACGAGCAGTAATTAGTTATTTTTGTCAGATAAGCATGTTTTGTCAGATAGGCGCCGTACATATGTTCCGTCTTGTTGAACTCTACGTCGAATTTGATTGATGGATGGACAGTGTTGACACTCTGTTTTAACAGTTCAATCCTCTCTCTACTTCAGTGCCATAATTCAATTAATTAATCAACGAAACCCTTGTGAAATAGGGGATCATATAAAGAGGGGAGAAACGTCTTCCTGAAGCATGTCATGAAAATATTTGCATTTTTAACTCCGAATGGAATGCCCGCGACTATACCCTGAACTTTGCGAAAATATATGTCCAGAAATGAAAAATGATTGTTACTGAGAATATACAAGACGAGGTGAAGGACAAAATCGATTTATAAATCGTTATACACGGAATGGTGCCATATAGCGTCGTTCAAGGTGGTGAGACAATCGGTGTGTGGTATATTTTATCATTTGTGTACAAACTGCGAACGTCCATGGTGACAATTAACAAATTTTCAGGTAGAGGGGCATGGATATTGTTGAACTCTTCAAGATGGGCAAGAAATTCAGTTGTGTCTTTCACTGGACTGTTTATATGACTGCAAATTGGTCTTCAAGGTGGTATTACATGGTTGTTGAGTTCATCTTGTGATAATTGATGTATTTTTGAAGGATAGAAAAGTAAGCCTCCTTGTCATCATCAATATTACAGAGAGCATCATGACTATCCTGGCCAATGATGTCATAACGTCGAGTAAGTTCGAGCATTCCTTCTATTTACTAATGACAGATGGAGCGACATAAGAATGTTCTCCCTAAAGAAAGTGGTGTCACCGAGATGTAGAAGACATTAATTATAGTAATCAGTTCTATTGAGTATAACCACTGATCGTCCTTTATAAGCTTAAGTGATTACAACCGATTTATCTTTCCGCAGTTCATCCAGCGATCTCCGTTTGATGTAATATTATCATTAGTTTGATCAGCCAGATATATATATATATATATATATATATATATATATATATATATATATATATATATATATATATAAGTATACAGATGTCCTCGTGAGAAATTACAGTGCTCGATGCTAAGCAGAGCGTTATAAATAATAACACAAATAACTTAAAGTATAAAGTAACTTAAGTAACATGTTTCATTACTTTATACTTGAAGTAATTGTTTATATATTTGTGCTATGATTTAGAACGCTGTGCGTGTAGCATCGAACACTGCAATTTCCCTCAAGGTCATCTACATACATACATACATACATACATACATACATACATACATACATACATACATACATACATACATACATACATACATATATATGTATATATCTATATCTATATCTATATGTTTGTGTATGTTTAAGTGTATGTATGTATGTATGTATGTATGTATGTATGTATGTATGTATGTATTCTTTTATAATTCTTCACCAATCTTTGAGAATGGTAGATATCACAGTTTGCTGATGATCGCATGTGTTATAAAGCTGTATGTCTGTTGTATGGACGAGTCTTATATTCCGATCTTTGAATTCTGAATTTTAATCACTAATATGAGTTCTGAATTTTGAATCATCATCTATAGTGAGGAATTGCTCATGATATGGTTGCGATCGCCTTTTGTATGCAGCTGCCATGAATGATGTTAATGTCGATAAGGAGTGCATATTTCACTTGAGTTAAATACAAAAACTTGCCACCAACCTGCGGTGATTTCACATATAGCGAGATAATTCAAGCTACATTGCTTGTCATTCCATTTTCCGATTTCGAGTAAATGCACGCAGTCTTGATCACCTTTATCGTTATTAGGTTCTCCGTTGTCCCAATTATTATAATTTCTTGTGGAGCCGTCTATCCATTCAAACTGGGGAGTGTCACCAACCTGTCACAAATAAACATAACCTTTGTCAATAAACTGTGAACATATAAATTAATCTTCAGTTTTTTATTTGACTACAGCGATCTTGGGCGATAATGTGAATTTTTACAGAGTGGTTGTAAAAAAATGTAAAATCGCCTTTTAGGAAGCAGGAAGTTGCCGCTTTGCGCACGAAGGGCACATATTTAGAAGATATCTTCCGCTGATCAAAAACCTCTCCTAAACCAAGTCTGCTTAAAATAAAAGTATATATATAAAATCAGAGTGATGTTGTCTATAATTATACGAAACTCGCTCAACTTCTTGACAAGCATGTAACAATAAATGTCTGACAGTTAGATCTGCTGTATATTGTAAATACTATACATCAGGGATAGCCTTAGCCAAGTGTAACAGACACTGTGTTTAAAAACAGTGGCAGAAGTCAATACTCGAAATTTACCAACAGATCCTTCGTAAATCTTGCAAAGTTGTCCACATGCTGATTCGCAACACAAGCGTGACCCACGGTTAAGACATCACGGAAAATATTTCATATGACAAAAAGTGTCATCATTTCATCGTCACCAAAAGCCTTTAATCTCATGCATTTGGCATGAACGAGCATGTGGAACTCATAAAAATATTTGCTGAAATATTATTGATATCTTTTGACGCTCAATATCACCGTCGTTTCTAAAGTGATATTATAAACGGGTAACCATGATAATTTTTATACTATACATATGCTATTTCAAGACCGCTTTGAAAATATAAAATACTTGATCTAACAGAGATGATCGACCTAAATTCAGTTGTATTAGTATTAAAATCAATATCTTGAATGGCACTATAGTTACTGCACATACGTGTAAGCTTCTGTGAACCTTAACCATGAGCACTTAGGCTGCGTTCACAAACACCTCTTGAGGGGATGGAAGAATTGACGGGGGACTTGAAATATCAAGGTTGTGTTGGGGACACTTGAAAGGATTTGGGACAGAAAGGGGACTCCAAACAAAACTGTGCGTTGGGTTTTCAGTTTTATGCTTAAACGTTCGTCTAATTTTTGGGTGGTTTTGTTTTGTGTACCCATTTCAGTTTCTTGTTCCTGTCTTTTCCCTGAAGCTTGATGACAAGTCAAGCAGAGCCGTACGTGTACAGTGAGCATTGTTATTGTTTAAATTTGAGTTCAAGTCCAGACCAGAATTCCCTTGTCATCAATAACAGTGATTATGATCTTTACACATGCATATACAGAGTTTTTGCCAAACAATCTTTGGTCATTCTAGCATGCAGTGGGGAGTGGAAGAGAAACTGCAGTAAAACACAGAAAGATAAAGCTAATGTTCTTTCTATACGAGTATGTTAATTGTGTCCAGTTTTCCTGACAGGTGAGGGAAGTCACCCTGTTTCCAACTCTTTTTATGTGATCGTAAAATGGTCAATAGCTGTAATGTTTTCATATATACAAATAAACTTACATATTAGAAATATAGCAAGTTTTGTGAGGGAAAGTTTTAAATAGTTTACCTGTTGACAAGCATGAGAAGTGAAATAATACTTTTGAGTGAAATTTCAAAATCATATTTGTTGTCCACACCTCACAAAATCAAATTTCTTGTGCACTTTTACGAACCTTATTTTTGTCAAGTACATTTATATCAATTATAAAACATCTCTAAATGCACAGACATTGCTAGTTTTACTTTGGAAAAACATTTGTCATAGATTTGTCTTATATTTCCATGCACAGTGAATCAACATTTTCGTTGAAAATCCAAAAGTAAATTTCGTGTGCACATGTGCACTTGTAAACGTTGTTTTCCAAGTCACCTACCTGACCATTTCAAAGGGGTGATTAAGGTGGCCAAAACAACCTATTTTGACTAATTAGGTTCAAGGTCTGGGAAAGGGTGCTAAAACATGCGATAGATTATTGATGAGATAAACACTAAGAACAGTAGGATTAAGAGGGGTTTAGCTGGTCCAACCTGTTCAATATCTGTGTGGGGACAAGTTTGAAGGTATGCGCCAATCCCAGAGGAAATTTGGCCTTGTTGCTAATACTGTTCATTACATTAATGTGCAAACTTTAATCATGTCGGCCATGTGTTTGAATTTGCTTAAAAATTATGTTTTTGGCTTATGAATAGGAAAATAGACTCATGGCAACTACACGAGTGTCTAATTAAAAATATTCCTCTCACATTTTCTCAAATATAATCAAAGTTTCCCGAAAGTTGTTCAATAACCATACTATTTGCCACACACTGGAGTTTAAGGGTGTGCAGGTGTGTATGAGTCCTACTTTGTCAACGAAAAAGACTAGTATTTAAAATAACTGAAGAAAAATAGCATATAATTTAATATTATATAACTCAATGTACTTTTCATCATAGCTCCATGTGTTCATGTACAACTGCACACCGTCAGTAGGATCCAGGATGATGTAAACATTGAAGTAAGTTGCTGTTCCCCTGCACGGGCTACCACGTCAGAAAATGTAGAATTGATATTCACCTGGCGATAACACGAATTTCGAACTCAAGACATTGTTTAGGTGAACATTTAGACTTGTCGAGGAACTTGAAATCAAACTCATATAGAAATTCCATAATATTTTGATAATTGTTCTGCTAGTTGCAGCCGTTCGTAACAAGGCAGAAAACCCCCACGCTATATACCTCCATGGACGGAGGCTTTTGTTTAATGAAATTTACGGATATCTCACACATTAATTTTAAAAATCATACTCCACTCATGTTGAAAAGACAAGAAAACAACAAGCAACACAAACCTTCAAAAGCGTCCGTCTGTACCAGTTCCGGTACCGTTCCGCGTAAATGACTCTTGGCTGTAAATCAACGTGGCTGCGCATGTATGGGTCACCTCGTTCACAATGTACAAAAGATATTTTTAATATTGATGAAATAACCCGACTAAAAACATAACAGTCCTACACAGTCGACTGCAAACACGGAGTTCAAAGGTCTGTAACACATTGAGCTACCAAGCTTTAAGTACTTGAAAACAATATTTTATTTATTTATTTATTTATTCAAATTAAAGGATAACCCATGGCCGTTTACAGATACCAATTGAGTGAAAGTTTCCCAATTGGGCCGTAATCTTCCATAGGGTCCTTCAAAATTCATAAAAGAGCTGTACAGGTGAGATTAGAAAAACTAATTAAAACACTCAAAAGTATTGGGAAAAGATACAATATAAAATAAGCAGCAGCAACAAAAATAAAAATTATAATTGAAAACAGCTATTTGTCAATATTATCTTTAATAAAATGCTTCAGTTCGGAACTCCCAAGACTTGGGCTACATCTCTGGCAGTGAATTCCAAATCCTGGAAGCACGCACAACAAAAGATGTCTGACCACCCTCGGTTCGAAACTGTGGAATTTGCAGTTCGCGTGTAGAAGATGCGCGTGTAGGATAAGTATGGACATTCATGTCAGAAAATATACATTTGAATGGACATTCATGTAAACAAATATACCTTTGAATAGAATTCTCGAAATACTCAAAGACTAAAATACAAGTAAAATAAAAAATACGTTATTTTATGAAGAGAACAGCGGCGGTTTCCGCAAAGGTAATTACTCGAAATGTCAAATCTGCATTAAGAAGGACTCTTACAGCACTTTTTCTATATTTTATAGACCCTGTCGACATTTTTCCCCAAACAACGTTACAGAAGTCGATGGCAGATTGAATTAAACCATAGTACAAGATCATTCGAAAATGGAAAGGAATGAATTTTTGTAGACGTCTTAATAAACCAATTCCCATGGACCCATGGACCTGGTAATGTATTACCTTGAATGAAAATGATTATTGGACCAGTTTTATGTCACATTTTGACTCAATATCGCACATAAGTTGTCAATGTGTTTTTCCCAATAGACTAAATTATCAAGAGTTACACCAAGTATCTTCTTGAAGGTAACATTAGCAATAAAAGTATCATTTATACAAAGTTTATTTTTTCATAATTCGAATCTGCAGTTTCAGGCGAGACCCAGTTAACATAACTTTGGTTTAGCTCGCATTTATAACCATATCGTTACGTTTTGCCCAATTATTAACAGAGATTGCATCATTTAGAAGTGAGTTATTAACTTTGGAAATCGAAGGACCAGATGAAAGAGTTCTGTCATAGGCTAACATGCCCTAAAGGTATACTGTCACCTGTTCCAATTTTGCCAGAGTTACCATGGAAAGAGAAAATCTAACCAATCACATATTTTAAGCGGATGGCCGCTTTTTAAAATAGCACCCTCACATGGACATTTTGAATACCAAGGAACACCCCTTGAACCATATATGGGCATATTTAGATTACAGACTGATACCTTAAAGTTAGAATTACAAGTTAGGGATGATGGTAAATCATTGATAGAAATTGTAAAGAGCAAAGGACCAAGTATTGAGCCTTGTTGCACACCAACCATAATTTTTTGGCTTTCTGAGAGCTTACCCCTATGACAGACAATCTGTGAATGATATTAAGTTGATCGCATTCCAAGTCAAACCTTCTAGTGTAACAAATGCTTTAAAGGATATAAGATAAAAGGCCACCGCATTTTTTCCCAACTCTATCTTTTCGTTCAACTTTGAACCCACGAACAGTCAAATCATTGACAGAGTTTGCGCTAGTTTAAAAGATTTCAGAGAGAAACAACACGTCAAACGGAAAACGTTTGTTGACGGTAAGATAATGAGTAATCTGATCCATTTTGTTAGGTAAATGTTGAATATTCTATTGTAACACCATTCGGGGAGTTTGTACGAGACGAATGTTTATTTGGAAAGTTCACAAAGTCCGCGGCTTGAACACCTTCGCCGAGAATCTAGCGTTGTCTGTGAAATGCTTTGCAAAGTTGTGCTTTGTGTCCGAGAACACCGCAGGCCCAGCATGTAATACGAGAACCATGTCTGCAAACTCTTTGAACATGTTCGGATCACCGCAATAATAGCAGTAGACGGTACTTTTACTTCTTAGCAGTATCAGTTGCATGCTGTCTTCCTCCATAGAGCGACTTCTTTGTGAAATAGTAGTTGGTAAGGTTTGCATTAGCCAGAAGCTTGTCACAGCCAGAGTATGTAAGGTGCACACCATCACACAGAAACAGAGACGCGTGTACCGAAACATCATGGAATCGAAAGTGGCGTCGTTATCGATAAACGTAACAGCAACATCTTTGTCTTCACAGATCAAGGACATTTAATTGTTAATACGGTCGATTTTCGAAAGGAGATCAGGATCAGATCGATCAATCCAGGGACAAATGCTGAGAATGCTGATTTCCTCTAGAGAAATCTTCTTAACTTCACTTAAAAGCAGTCTTAAATCAGTCGTTTTGTTTTCAGTTGTCAGATCTTGCGAATTGCAGTCATTTCCATCAACTTCCAAAATGACCTCCTTGAAGGGATCATTATTTGAGTATTTTGACGTAATGAGGTGACGCAGTTGATTTGTGGTGGCACCCGGTAGGCACTTAACAATAGTGTCACTTGAATTGCAAGAAGTATTACGCAATAGCGAATCACCAATAAACCAAACCTTATTTGAATTTTTCTTGTGATCAGGGAGTTCCCCATTGGTTGACAAAAATGTGGTATGCGATCTCACTGACGACGGTTGGCCAAGATGTTCAGTTACTGTACAGACTTGAATACATTCATTGTTTTCATGATTATTCATAGTGCGTAGCATATCGAGTAGCATACTGAGTTCTTGTTGCAGAGATTCACATTTATTTTCCAGATCATGACATTTATTTCGCAATTGTTAATTTTCAATTGATTGAATGGAGAGCCGTTCTATTAAACCAGAGTTTACGGCTTACAGTTCAACTCTACACTTGGTCTGTTCAATCAACATTTCGTTTAATTTACGCTCAGTAATCTTCAGCGAATGTCTAATATTTCTACAGTCAGGACATTGCCAGAAATAAGTAACGTTTCTTCATTGGAAACATTGACACAGCGAAGAGAATTCAAACCAAATAAAGCACAGACTACATCTCACCATTTCACCCTTATCGCTGCGGTCGTGTTTGCAGAATTCAGCACACAACGGGAGATTCATGTCTTTCTCACTGACTTTGTCGTTGTGCTTTTTCCCTTTAGGATTTTTGGTATTCATATAATCATTTGCGTTGGTTGATGATGAAGATCGCAAACGAAGGCAAGACGTAGAAACTTTTCAAGATCAGCCAGTCTTTCCTTGGAGTAGTTGTTCAGCGAATTACCAATATACTGGCATTTAGTCTTGATTTTGTCGGAAGGAAAGAGAGGTAATATATAGCCTCTTACTGAACTTTTTAAGTTGATCAATGTCAAGGCTGGCGATTTCATCTATGAACTTTTCCTTCAGCTCCCTTTCAATTTCCGATGAATCATATGAGTCGACGTCACAGTCATCCTTATGGGCTGAGCTTGTCGCCATATTGAAATTTAAATATTTACGAGGTCTTCAAGACAGACGAATCTTTTACTTCAATTTTATCTGGTCAGGAAGTTGAGTTCGATCATAAAGTTGATCCCACTGTGTTACGCAAGTGTTTACGTTGACGAACAAGTGATTTTTGGATAAAATCAGATCAGGTAAACAGAAAATTTCTTGGTTACATACAGAGCAGGGAATCACTGTTGTTCAAGCTGTAGCACCCTCTTCATCAAACAAAGATTTAGCATTTCATGCGAAAAAATCCGTCCTCACTCCTTCCTTTTTAGCTCCATGTTGCAACGAAGAATTGCAGGCCAAAAGTATGCCTCACTGAGTGTTTTATTCTTTGCGAATTGCATTTCCTACCTGACAGCACTTTCGGCCGGTCGCTGGTGACGACAGCAAACATTGTATCAATTTATTTTCAATAAAATATTGATTTAAATCTGCTCGCCTGCTACTCGTGTGTTCAGGTCACGTCATGGACATTTCCGCGATATACCCCCATATATTGACTTATATACCATAACATCAATGGTTTCTTATACCCAAATTGAATCAATGGCACTTTTTAGAGTTTTGGTGATGCTTGTATGTTTCAACATATTTTGGCACACATCGGTCAAATTTGGTGCCACTGTGAGCTGGGAATGACATGCGAATGAGCAACACAACAGTGTATCTATTTCTGATAAAAGAATATTGATCGATGACGTTTACTATACGATTACATTGGAGACTGTACCCATTTGCCTCCGTTCTGTGTTACTTTTCTAAATCACTACAATTTTCATCGTTCGTATTCGCCCAAAGTTAGTATAAAAGACAACAACTTGACGGGCATTTGGTCAGTCCAACTGAAGAGATGCTAACTGATTAAAATGCGTCAATTTAAGATCCTTGTTCTGCATATGTAAACGGCATCAGATCGGCATTCTATTGAGGGTAACATATTTCAGTGATCGGAACAAATAAAATGCAAATAATACAAGTTTCATGAAGAAATTCAAAAATCTAAAAAATAGTATTATTTACATCAATCAAGGGATCAATGTGCCACTTTTCGCCATCAAGTGTTCAGAACTAAGGAAGTTGAACCAGTGAGAAGTGTGAATTCCTATCAGTACATTAGATGCCTTTGTTTCTGATGGGAAATCGCGCTTATTTTGGCCACATCGTAAAATAAAAAATACATCTGGAAAAACCGTTGGTTGAGCTTTTTTTTCATTTTGCTGATTTTTCTCTCAATATTGATGCCAAGAAGGATAATCAAACTCTATAATTTTATTTTTTGGAGTTTACCTCCTATCTAAAGTAACAAAATGACGAGTTTTCGATAGATAGTGCTGTTGGCTGTACTTTCAACTATATTTGCATATGAATGTTATCGCTCTGGTATTTTTACTATTCCTCCATGAAATTATCGCCAAAATATCATAATGGGGAGAGCAAAATATAAAAAATGGAATCTGCAACTCTTTCATTAATATTTAGCTGTGCAGCGAGGAAATTTGGCGAAATTTTCAACATGGCCCGGAAGGGGAAATTGACTCTCTGTACACATACTCGACGTATGTGTGGCAAAAAATTGATACGTATTTATAAACAATGGGAGGCCTTTTTCCCCACAGTGAAGACAAAGATCATTTATCACGATGTTGATGTCGGCGACATTAAGCCTGTGAAACAACATCAATATAGACTGAAGCAAATGAAAGCGAAATGTCTCAAAGACAATGACTTTATTGACCAAAGTAACAGTAACGGGAGTTCACAATGCACACTTGTACCAAAACCTGATAGAAGTTACCGTCACTGCTTTCCATACAACAGTACACAGTTAATATGCTAGTTTTGGCCTCTACAAATGTATAAAACTGTGAATTACTCTAAGACTTCTGTGTTGTTTTGCTGAATGAATAGTACCCACTGCTTGCACCAAGCAATAGCCGTTTCAATTTCTAATTTCTTGCAATTTCCACACGACCTGCAGTTCCAAACATGTTCTCAATTCACTAAAACTGACTCTACATATTTCAACTTAGTACTAGTTTAATAAAATACACATTGAAAGTGCTCAAGTAGAACGTAAGGTTTCTGGGGTGCACTTTAGGCCCAAGCAATCCATGGACTAAATCAAGTGCCGATTGTCATCCTTGGGCTGTGATTTTCGTGCTCTCTCAAATATTTTCATAAAATGTATATATATATAAAATGTTTTAGCCTCTACGATGCAATTTCAGCTCAGATATACCTTGATATTTGTTATAGAAACCTCCCTGGCAGCCATCTTAGATTGTTAGTATTAATTTCAGATTTTCATTGCTGATTTTACAGCAAATATAAAAAATATACCAATTCTTTGACCCATAAAACCAGTCGAGAGACACCAAAACCAGTGGCATAGTGTATTGAGATATGACTCCTTACACATTGAAACAGACATTTGGGCGGCAATCTCGGATTTTTATACAAAGTAAGAGGTGTACATATCAGCCAATGAAAGATATGAATTTCTTGACCCGATTGACTTGGCAAAGGAAACAACAATGATTCCACTAGCTTCTCATTGAGCTGAGATATGACATTTTACCCGTTTTGGATGTCGTTTTGGCAGCCATCTTGGATTTTTATGCAAATTAAGAGTTGCAAATGTTCGGCAATGGAAGAAGTGAATTCCTAGACACATTCTTGCAATTACCTAAAAAGAGGTGAACATAGCAGACATAGCGTATAATCATCCGAATTTTCTGGGGACACCTTAGTGGTTGCGGGGACATTTTTGGAGTCAAATTGATTTTCTTAATTCAGTTCTTAATGTCGGACAAAACCAAGGCAGTTTACTATTGTCCTATTAATAATTGATACTTTACAGGTATCATGCTACATTTTTCAAGTCAAAACATGACATTCAAATACCAACAAGAAGTTCAATATAGCACACGGGGTATATAATCAAGTGCATTTTCCTGGGACAGCTTTTGAGGTCACCAGGAACACTTTTGGAGTCAAATCTTGTTCCTTGATTCAATACTAAATGTTAGACAAAGCAGTGGAAGCTTAAAATAATTATAAAAGTAGCTAACGCTTGAAACTTTACCTGGCACTTTTTTTGAAGTCAAACAAATCTTTTAAAATATGTATGGATAGTTTGATATATCAAGTCATCATATAACCATGGAAATTACCCGGGACACTGTTGAGGTCACTTGGACACTTTTGGAGTAAATGTATTCTTTTCAATACCATACCAAAACATTAGAAGTGTACCATAATCCTAGAGGTAACTTACACTTGACAGGTCACCTGACGTATTTTTGAAGTCAAACAAATCTCTCCAATTACGTTTAGCAGCTTGATATAGCAGTTGTAACATTTAATCATGGAAATCATCTGGGGACACTTTGAAGGTCACCGGAACACTTTTGGAGTCAAATCTTATTTCTTAATACTAAATGTTAGACAAAGCATAGAAATGTACAATAATTATAAAATTAACAAACGTTTGAAAGTTTCCCTAGCACGTTTTTGAAGTCAAACCAATCCTTTCAAATATGTATTGGCAGTTTGATATAGCAGTTGTAACAGTTAACCATGGAAATCATCCGGGGACACTTTTGATGTCAAATCTATTTTCTTACTACAATACCAAATTTTGGACAAAGCCAAGCAAGTGTAGTATAGTCCTATGAGTGAATGAGACATTACAGATCACCTGGCACATTTTTGAAGTCAAACACATTCCTTCAGTAACCTGAAAAAGCTGAATATAGCAGAGGGAGGATACAAACATCAGAATTTTCTGGGGACACCTTTGAGGTCAACAGGACACTTTTGGAGTCATGTGTATTCCTTTCAATACCATACCAAAGCATTGGAAGTGTACCATACTCCTAGAGGTGACTAACAATTGACAGGTCACCTGGCATATATTTGAAGTCAAATTACGTAATGGTAGTTTGATATACCAGTGGGATCATATAATCATAGAAATCATCCGGGGACGCACTTTTGAGGTCATAATTACACTTTTGGAGTCAACTATTTTTTCTTGATTAAATACTAAATGTTGGACAGACCTAACAAAATGTACTATAATCCTATTAGTAATCATCACTTTGCAGACCACCTGGTACATTTTTCGAAGGCAAACATATATCTTTAATTACGTAAAAGTACTGGGATATAATATTGGGAGCAAATAGTCATCACCATTATATGGGATACCTTTGAGGTCATCGAGACACTTTTAGAATCATATATATTGTTTTCAAAACAATATTTAGGGGCTATTACACGAAGTTTGGGCGATACCGCGTCGTATTCGAGTGATGTGTCCGTATTTTGACGAGTTGCGCAGCAACGAGTCAAAATGCGGACACATCACGAGAATACGACGCGGTATCGCCCAAACTTCGTGTAATAACCCCTTTATCATACATCCATGCTTTGGTTATGACTGTTTTTCTACGGACGTTCCGAAATTAGCGACGAAATCCACTGAAACAGACCTTGCTTGCTCATTGCTGTACTGATAAAAAGTTGGTTGCTAAGGAGTGATGACAACCGTATCACTTCTTGATATTATTCCGTTTTTTGGCCATTCCACTTCAGAGGAGGGTTTATGGCACACTTTTGAAGTGAACAATTTAAATATTAAGATGTTGACACAGGTTTTAATACTTTGAAGAAGATTTAGTTTCAGCTTGAAATGGCGATGATAGTAAAAAATAGGCTGGAGTGCGAAAATGAGTGTGTTTTCATGTTTTGAAACATACACTCATCCCTTCGCGAAGGTTATGAGGCCGACCAAAATCGGGTCAAAATACTCTCGCCGCGCCAACTTTCGATTTCAAACTCGATCGAGCAGCTGATCAACGTAATGCAAGCAGCTCTGCGACGTCTATGAATGCACATGGATATAATAGCCGTACCAGTCAGTTTATCTCCAAGAATTATACATGTCCTCAGTCGTCAAATATGCCAAATTTGCCATCTTAGAAAGGAATTAGTGAGGGGTTAGGGAAAACGTGAAGTGAGTACACTGTAAGCTGTAGTGTCGTAACTCGTTCGTGATTATGTTGCTGTGCGAATAAAACATTTCAAAGGTATCTTCATTGTCTGCTCGTATATTTTCCTTACTGGCTTGCCTTAATAGAACTAATTTTCTTTCACGACAATGTAAACGAAAGTTTTACTTTCCCTACTATCTTATATTGTCTCCGAAACCCACAGCAGTGCCACCGGGCACAATCATGACCCATTACCTGTGAATCTCACTGACAGACCTGTAAAAATCGGGAATATAATATGTGCACATCGTCTGTCGCGAGTGTTTACAGTGCAGTTGGATTTTTGTGGCTCATTTATGGTAGTAAACGATGTAATTCACCACTCAGATACTTAAACTCGTCAACAGGAAACTTTTCATATAGCGGTTCTGTCAACCGAGATCGTAATCTTCGGCAGCGCAGAGTAGACGACATGAAAACACCACCGTATGGGACTGGCCGTGAACGATGACAGGTGTCGGGTCGGTAAAACATATAATATTTAAAGCCTCATTACTACGCTCATTAATATAGCCTATTATTATAAGGTATGGGATCGGGATATCTTTTTGAGGCTATACATTGAGCGAATGTCA